>BJCN01220335.1:0-14292 GCA_018326445.1 Flaveria brownii
CACTTTTACCCCCTGAGGTTTGAAGTGTTTAACATTTCATGTTTTAAACTTAGTTTTAAGTTTCATAAATTACCAATTAACCCCTAGACTTTATTATTATTATTATTATTATTGTTTTTATTATTAATTTTTTTATCATCATTATTATTAATACAAGTATTTAGTATTATTATTTTGACTAACATTATTATTATTATTTTTATTATTTTTATAACTATTATTATCATTTTTGTTTTTTTAACAAAAATTAATATGTATATATATGTGTATATATATGTGTATATATGTGTATATATATATATATATATATATATATATTTACAGAAATACGCGATGTTACATGCTTCCTATATAGAATCGTTATCCAGTGTTGCGGTTGTTCTCTGGGATTCTCTTGTTCTCTGTTGGAAGTTACTGATTGTTGGCTAGGGTTTTCAGATTAAAAACCCTACGGCTATAGTTCTCTGCTCATCCGTGTTGAAGGGCTGTTGCTGAGAGTTGAAGGTTAAAAGTCTAGTCTGGTGCAAGGCTGTGCGAAATTCACTGTTGATCGAGTTCAAGAACAGAATGGTGGTTTTATCTTCCGGCAATGTCACAACTCTTAGCAAATCTTCGCTGTGAAAATCCCTATTATAGGGTACCCGCTGTGAGAATTTCTTGTTCATGTTCTCTTTATTGTATTTTCTGCTTTATCTCTCATCCTGCAAATCATCTGTTGTGTCTAGGCATTTCTGTCCGGATTAGGAGTACCGAAATTATTGACTAAAACCGGGCGAGCCATTCCTTGTCTATTTTCCTGCATCAAATATATGTGCATCACTGTGTGAGAGTCTATTGTGTGCTTGTTATGCATCAGCCTTGATTAATCCTTGAACTGCTAACTTGATTGGTGTGAAAACCTAGCTCTGATCTTGGCTGTTCTATCTGCGCTTGCTTGAGTGTTTTGCATACTATTGTTGATTAAGAAAATTATTTAGGAAATGACTGATGAAATTGATAATTCTTGTAATATCTTGGTTGGAAAACTTGACCCAGTAACCCAGTGTATCTCTATCTGAGTGATTCATGTGTGCTAACCATTGTTAATATAAAACTAAAGGGAACTGAGAATTATATGGTTTGGGCAAACGCTATAAAATTAGCATTACAAGTAAAAAATAAAACTGGATTCATAGACCGAAAATGTAAAAAATCTACAAATGACGAAGTCTTGGCTAGTCAATGGGAAAGATGTAATTCTATAGTGTTAACCTGGATCTTAAATTCTATATCTGAGGAGTTATATGTGGGGCAAGTGTTCTCTAAACTTGCCTCAGATGTCTGGACTGATCTTAAAGAAACATATGACAGAATTGATGGGTCTGTAATTTTTAGTCTATATCAAAAAATTAATTCTCCTTAACAAAATGGCAGTCCAGTATCTAAATATTATCATAAGCTAAACACTATGTGAAAACAAATGGATAATATGTTACAATTACTCTCCTGCACATGCAAGGCTGCAAAAGAATTTAACGATTTTAGTCAATTAATAAAACTAATGCAGTTCCTCATGGGCTTGGATGACATTTACCAGCCTGTGAGAACAAGCCTTTTGACTAGAGATCCCTTACCGACCATAAAAAATGTTTTCTCAATAATATCAAGAGAGAAGTCCCACAGAAACTCAAATCCATCCTCAAAACAATCTGGTCAAAGTGTTGATTTTGTGTCTAAGTCAAATCAATCATTTAAAAATAAAAGGAAGAATCTTAGGGGTCCTAACCAAAATCTTAAATGTACCCATTGTAATAAACTTGGTCATACCATTGAAAGATGTTTTGAGATTGTTGGTTACCCACAGGGAAACCGACAAAAAAGAGTTTCTAGACAAAATCAAGGATCAAAATCAAATCAAAATAATTCTACTAACAAAACAAACTCTGTTTCTTCTCCCATGATAGCTCTAACGACTGATCAAATAAGTCAATTATTAGGTCTTTTGAATAACAAACAGGGAGAATCATCTGTTAAATCAAACGTAGGAGGTATATCCTCAAATTCCTTCTCGTTCAGAAACACATTCGGTTTTATATTGTGTTTGAACACAAGTAATCTAACACAATGGATCATTGATTCTGGGGCAAATCAACATATGATCATGAGTGACAAAAACTTGTTAAATCCTGTAGATGTCACTGAATTTAGGATTAAGGTATATCACCCAAATGGAACAAGTGCCACTGTTACAAAAATTGGAGATATTAAAATCAATGAGAAAGTAATCCTGATTGATATTTTTGTTGTCCCGGAATACAATGTTAATCTTATTTCTGTATTCAAACTGGTGCGTGTTAACAAAATATGTGTAATGTTTGATGAGCATAGTTGTCATATTCAGGATTTACACACAAGGAAAACCCTGGTGACTGGTAACAAGGTTGACGGGCTGTACATTTTTGGTGATTCTACATAACCTACAAAGGTGTGTTTTCACAGCTTCAAGCCTCTTAACTTATGACACTCTACACTTGGTCACCCATTTAATCAAGTTCTTAATGTTTTAAAAGAAACCTTGAATCTTCAATCTATAGAGTGCTCCAAGCCATGTGATGTGTGTCACAAGGCAAAATGTCACAACCCGAAAATCGCAGCGGAAGGTCACGTGACGTGGTGATAACGGAAGTTGGAAATTATTCCAACGATTACAGTCAAATGTTATTAATTAAACAGTTGACTACAAAGGATCAGATCTTTACACGCTTTTTAGCAAAACATAGTGAAATTCAGGTTATTTCACAACCAACTTGTTCAGTTAAGTGACAACATTTATTTATTGAAATTTCATAACAGGTAATCAACTGACACGTTTAACCCTCCAAAGACTCATTCCATTTACTCCAAACAGAGCTTACCTACAACCCTGAAAAGCATGAAAAATACTAGTCAACATAAAGTTGGTGAGCATTCAGGTTTTAAAACTTTATAAACAAATTAGTTTTTCAAAACTGTTATGATGTAACGAGATAATATACCCAACATAGACTAGCTAGGTACTATGATAACAATCATGTCATAAGTCCATAATCAAGCCAAGAAACACGTCGTTGTCTGACAACAGTCCAAACATATAAACTCCATCGCGACATATCATGACCAGCGTGAGTGGTCGTGAGAGCGGGCCCTTCTAACCCGATAGATCTACCAATATAGTCTGCGGCCTCATCCCCGATATTAATGATTATGGGGGGATTTAGGGCTCAATAGTCATACACTTGTACTATTGACCAAAACTTATACTGTTATAAATATATTATCCTTGTTTTATCCATCATGTAAATAAAAATAGTTTACCATGCTTTTCCCCAAAACAGTTTAAATAAAACAATATTTGAAGAAAATGGGGCCGAAGTACTCACCTTCGTACGTGATCACTAACCGATCAGAAATGTCTTGCACTGATCTATCCAGATCCTAGACGTTGAAGACTTAATTAACATTTGACAAAGCATGTTTATGAAAATGCTTGTTCGCCCAACTTATTCCCTTTCGCGTTCGATTCATATATACGAATCTTCTTGAAACCGACATGCAATGAGAACCGTATACCCTATTTTGTTCGTATTTCCATCACGAATATTTCTTCGGTCTCGGATCGTCTATGCAACCCTGTTGTCGGGAATCATCGTGTTCGTAGCATCAAAAAATGGTTGTATGGTGAAAACGGGACTTCGATGGTCGCCGGACCGCCGCTCGCCGCCGTCGGACCGCCGCGGATCAACGCCAGAGGGTGGCCGGAAATTCCAGCTCTCACTCTCTCTCTATCTCTCTCTCTCTCTCTCTCTCTAAAAACACACTTAAGTGTGTGTAAAATGTGAAAAAGAATGAAGAGGTTATGAGTTTATATAGTGGTTGAAATAATACTGGTAAATGCATGTCGCTCCGTGTCGGCTAGTATCGCGTACAAATCTAACTGATATCGCACTTTTTTTATTTAATTTTGCAAACTTAGTGACTAATAGATGTATCAGATACTCTCGGAAGATTTGTTTCGTCTAATATTACGTATCCGGTGACAAACCGGCTCGATGCGCATTAATATCGCATATTTCAAACGTTTAACCGTCTTAAGCGTTTTCTCGCACCGAATGTGAATATTATAATTTTATTACATATATAAAATAATAATAATTGTGTAATAATTGTTTGTTCGTAAATTTAGGCATCCGAACCGCTTGAACAACGACGTTAACGTACGCGTGTTTTATGTGGTTTTATCGGTTTTGCACGCGCCATACCCGTTAGGCGCTCAGATAGAGTTTCTGAATGATTCTTCAATTAGAATAATAATATTCCATATATATGACACTAGAAGCGTCCTGTTCCGATAGGAACCGGTTATCTACTGCGTTAACCATTTATTAGTCTGAATATTCATCTGCGAGGCTCAATAATCATCGTTATGACTTGGGATTATCAAATCGGGGTTCAGGTGAACCTAAATTCCTTATTGGGCCTTACTGGGTCTCGTGTGTCCATTTCGTTGAGCCACACTTCAGTTATCGATTTTTGAGGGTTGTCACACAAAACAACATAGAAAGACTTTTCCTTTAAGTAATCATAAGTCTAATCATATAGGTGATCTTATACATCTTGATGTTTGGGTCCCTACAGAGTTCAAAGTAGAGAGGGATTTAGGTACTTTTTAACAGTTATCGATGATTTTTCAAGGGTTGTTTGGGTGTTCTTAATGAAATATACAGATGAAGTTTTTGTCAATATTGAAAGCTTTACAAACTTACTTCAAAACCAATTTGGTACAACTATTAAAATATTTAGAAGTGATAACGGAACAAAATTTGTGAATGCAAGGTTTACTGAATTTAATCGTTCTCGTGGAATAATACATCAAACCTCATGTTCTTTCACTCCACAATAAAATGGGATTGCTCAAAGAAAGCATCGACATTTGTTGAATGTGGCCCGATCCCTCCTCTTTCAAAGTGGTGTTCCCTTGAAATTCTGATCTGAATGTGTGCTAATTGCTTCTTATTTAATTAACAAGACCACTCGTCTGTGTTAAATGGTAGATCTCCCTAGGAGTTATTGTTTGGCTTTAAACCCTCTCTCTCATTTAAAATCTTTCGGTTGTTTATGTTTTAGTACTATTTTAAACAATTAAAACAAATTTGAAAGTCATGCTCATAAATGTGTTTTCCTTGGTTATTCACATAAAAAAGGGATATAAAGTTTGGAGTTTGGAACAAAAAATTGTTTTCTTTTCAAGAGATGTTAAATTTTATGAAAATATCTTCCCTTTTAAAGAAAAATCTATTGCTAATAATTCAAATTCCACACTCCATTCTCAATTAAACAACTTAATTTTTTTATCTTTTTTATCCTAAAACACCTGATAAGATTTCCATAGAAGGTGATCCCGATGATGAATGGGGGGAAATTATGATGTTCATGATACAGATCAGCAGCCGGGCAGCAGCTCTGCTACTAGAGCTAGGCTGTCTCACAGCAGCATGTAGGCGAGGCAGCCCCTCAGCAACCTGCAAGCGTGACTGTTCCACAGCAGCCTGCAAGCGCGGTTGTTCCACAGCAGCCTCCTAGTTCTAGTGGAGGTACTGGCGAGGCTGGTCCTTCGTTAGGAACTTATGATCACATTCATACTCTTGAGGGAAATGACCAGTCTTCTGAGACAATAGTACCTAGGAGATCTACTAGGACCAGTACTATTCCTAAAAAATAAATAATTTCATAATTGAAGGGAAAGTCAAATATGGCCTTGAAAAAACTATAAACTATTCAAATTCTTTCCTTCAAAGATCAATGTTTTGCTTCCAGCATAAATAAGAGTGTTGAACCACACAACTATAGGGAGGCATGTTTAGATAAACATTGGATTGATGCAATGAATGATGAAGTGAGTGCTTTAAACAAAAATAATACTTGGGACCTTGTTGACCTTCCCCCGATTAGGAAAGCCATCGGTAGCAAATGGGTTTATAAAATAAAATATAAATCAACAGGCGAGATAGATAGATACAAAGCTCGGCTTGTAGCTAAAGGCTACAACCAGAAAGAAGAAATAGATTTTAATGAAACCTTCTCCCCCGTTGTAAAAATGGTGACTATTCGGTGTATTATTTCTCTTGCTGTTCATAATAACTAACCCTTATATCAACTTGACATTAATAATGGTTTTCTCTATGGCTCTCTAAATGAATATGTCTATATGACTCTTCCCGATGGCTATTTTTCAAAAAATGATACTCTTGTGTGCAAATTAAACAAATCCCTGTATGGGCTAAAACAGACCCTTGGGATGTGGAAAAAAACATGTAGGAGTTCTGTTAGCTAGTGGGTTTATACAAAGTAATATAAATTATTCAATGTTCGTAAAATCTTCAAACTCTGGTTTCATTGTTTTGTTTGTTTACGTAGATGATATTATAATTACGGGAAATAGTGAGTCTGAAATTAAGGAACTAAAATAGAGTCTGCAATCTGAATTTTTAATTAAAGACTTGGGTATTTTGGGATATTTTTAGGTATTGAAGTTATCCACACAAAACATGGTTGTTACCTCTCTAAACGCAAATATTGTGTTGAGTTACTTGCTGAGTTTGGAATGACAAGTTGCAAACCTGTTAATACTCATTTGGAGCAACATCACATTATTGCTACTATATGCCAACAAAATAAGTCCACCCTAAAAACATTTTTGAATATCAAAAACTTATTGGTAAACTTATATACCTGTCTCACACCAAACCTGATATTTTCTATTCGGTCCAGTTTCTGAGTCAATATATGCATAACCCAACTGAGTCTCATTTAAAACTTGCTTTTCGTCTTCTAAGATATCTAAAAATAGCTCCTGGAAATGGTCTTTTATTCTCCAAATCTTACTCTTTTAATTTGACTGCTTTTGTGGAATCTGACGGGGGAAAATGTTTAGGGTCTCGGAGGTTTGTAACAAGGTTTTGTATGTTCCTGGGAAACTCCTTAATTTCTTGGAAAAGCAAAAAAGCAAAGCACAGTTTCTCGATCCTCAGATGAGGCGGTATGTCGTGCGATGTGTGCTGCGTCTTGTGAAGTTCTTTGGTTAATAAACATGCTTAAAGAATTGTATGTATCTACGTCCTTGCCTGTCCCATTATATTATGACAATAATGTTGTAGTTTCCATAGCTGCTAATCCTGTTTTCCAAGACAGAACCAAACATTTTGAAATTGATTTTTTTTCTTATGTGAAAAAATTGCTTCTAGAGTTATTACCACTGTCCCGATCGGTTCTGAACAACAGCCTGCTGATGTGTTTACTAAAGGGCTATTTCTTAAGCAACATGATTTTTAATGTCCAAACTTAATATATTCAATGTTTTTGGATATTGAATTGCGGGGGATGTTAAAAATATAATTCAATATCTCTATATTTCTTATTTCTTATTTTTTTCCTTTTCTATTGATGTTGGGCTTTCTTTGTTCTGTTGTTGTGCGGTCGTTGTTGAGCTTCTTTTGTTCCTGCGTGGGCTTGTTTGTTACTGGGCTTAAGGTGTTGGTCTTCTTAGGGTTTCAGAGTGCTTCTTATAAAAGGAGAGTGATATTCGAGTGCTCAACAATAAAAAGGAATTCATCTCTCGTTCTCTCGCTCTCGGCTGATTCACTGCTCCTGCAATTGCTTCATCATGTTAATGGTGTTTTCTTGATTCTTATTGTTCTTCTTGTTAAGATCATTATATTGATTATCTATTAGTAAGTTTTTAGATTCTATTGTAAATCCCTATTTTTAGGGTTCTTAGCTGTTAAAATCGTTTCATATTCGGTTTGATTTTTGACATTCACCCAATTGCCCTTGTAATGAGCATCATAATAGTAAATCAAATGTTTCATGGTGATTGGTGGATGTGAATATTCTTATCTTACAAAATTGTATTTAACTAAACTATCCACAACTCAAGAAAAACAATACAACTTTGTAATTAACAGATTTCAACAATGGTGTGTGCCACATGTTTCTAGAAACCCAACATGCATGAATGATGAAAGAAACAACAAGACATCATTAGAGTACGTATATCAGCAAACATTGAGGAGAAAGTAAACTAGAGGCATGTCAGATAAGAAACTTATATGAAAATGATTATGTATATTATTTATACCCAATCAATGATGTTGCATAGTGCAATTACAGTCATTTGACGTCAAATATTTCAGTAAGACAAAGCCTCTGACAAGTAATTAAATATCATAAGGACTTATAGGCAAATAGAAAAATAAAGAACAAAGAAAGAATTGTATGTCAACTTAAAATATATAATAATCTAGATAATCTATGAAAAAGCTACCAATCATTCAACATATATGATATACAACATTTTCCAGAATAACAAGGCAGCTTCGTAGTTCTAAAATCTAACTTAAGGGGTATTTGGATGTACATTCAAAATAGTTATTACGCTCCAAGCAACCCCCTTAATTTCAATGGTTATCCTAAAACTAGATCGTCGTGAGTCTTAACCACCTACTCTAGCAACATCAAAAGGTCAATACAATGCAAAACCCTGCACTCCAACTAAAAATTCATCTAAAACGTAACTTTGTATTGTGGAATGTTCTAGATGACCACTAATATTATAAGCACATTTTACTAACTAACTTAGGTAATGCAAGGCTAACAGAGGCCAGGCTATGAAGAATTATGTAAGCATGTTTGGCTAGCTCACATTAGTTTGCAGCTTCAAAGTGAATCATGCAAAGGGAAGTTTAGAATTGAGCTATTTTGAGATAATATTAAATGCTTCAAGGTAGTAAGGTGTTATTTGTTTGGTGTTAAGCATAGTTAACTTCGTGTTTTTATATATTTGTGAATAGAAAACAAGGTTACTTTGAGACATGTTTGTGTTGTAAGTGTTTAGAGTTTATATAAAGATTATAAATTGGATGTCTTTATGTGTGGATCGAAGATTAGTGGAAGCATGGAGGTTTTTGGAAGTGAAACTGAATCCATTGGGAGTAAAAATGCCAAAAACGATGTTTTAGTATATAGTGATCCACTACCATCGCATAGTAATCTGAGACTAGCGCATTAACCATCAAAATTTAGAACACCCGGATGACCAAACACACTTAAAGATAACTCTAGGGTTTTGAATCTAACTTTCATACCCGGGAATTTTGGATGTTTTAAAGGTTATTTTGAGTTTTTTTCACCACTAAATCACCCAAGATCAAGCTCCAACAACATCTAATTCAACATTGAAGATCCAAGCATGTCGATGAGCGGCTAAATCATTCATAATCGTTTTCGAGTAGGTGGTTCTTGTAAGTGAAACAATAGGGTTATAATTTGGATTTGATTGTTGGTTTGTTTTTTTACACAAGAATTCAACTGTGTGTTTGATTAAAGTTAAACAATTTGTCTATGTTTAAGTATTTGCATTCTATCATTTGCATTCGGTTTCCTTGTATCGTGATCAGTTTGGTTTTCTGTGAATACTTGATATCTACAAATTGGTAATTTTGTAAACAGATGAGTCTTAAAAGTTTATTTCTTGATTATCATTTTAATTGGGCAATTTCACAAAATCATAACAATATGATTACCAATTAATTCTTATTAACCTATTGTGGATATTTGAACTTGAACTCAAAGTGATTGCCTTCTTCTTAATTATTTGCAGATAATTACCATTTCATCTTAAACAAAAAACCCAAAAAAATATTTGCTTTTGCTATATTTATTTCGTGTTTTAAATACGTATAAAATTTTACATTTTCCATCAATTTCCTGTGATACGACTCTTAGTTACCCATATTAGTTATAGGTATTTATGTCATTTGAATTAATTTATTTTTTATCCAACCACGATAACTAGATCAGTAGGGAACATTAGTACCTGAGACCATGGATCAAAATGAAGATAAAAACATGATCCGAGAAGCTTACAAAAATATCCTACTTTAATGGATCATGTATTAAACAAAAGTTTCACAATCAGTGGGACAACTTCAAAGTACTATGCAGTACGTGTTAACAAATACCATTGGAAGAGAGTACCATAATCATCCTAAATTACTTTCTCATCACAAACCTCATTAAAGTATTTGACATGAAACACATCATAGACGTTCGGTTGTCGTTCTATTTGTGCAAAGGGTTTGCATATAGGCATCCTTGAAATAATAGGATCGTCTATCATCATATGGATCCAAAAACTCAACCAGAGTCCCGTTTATCACCTTCACTTTTGGACACCTATCAACTTAAACTAACAAAATCATCCATGGAAATCAAATCTTAGAAAAGATCTTGAACATCTAGTTAGTTCATAATTTAAGCTCAAACTTACTTTAAATCCGCACCATATCAGTTCATAACTTGAACTAAATGAAATCTAAGATGAATTAGTAAGGTGTTATGTGACACATTATCGCATATCAACTTTATCTCTTGTGTAATTTTTTTATTCAATAAAATAGTTGTTTAAATTTTTACATGAAACTCATCTCATATTCACCTTTGGAGCCTGCACCATCAATAAAATGGGAAAATAACTACATATGCAAAACTAGTTGTTGCTCGCTTATTTTCTATGAATTTCATGTGTTTAGAGTGATCAATATGAACAAACGATACTTTATTGAGGATGGTGATCCAAGCATATCATTAATCATGAGAGTGGTGTTGTTCAACTCTAGTAGTTTACCAAAACATTATGAGCTTACTAAAAAATCATATAAATCATTTATAAAAAAACTGTGATTTTTAGTAAGTTTTGTTGAGTGGATAAATTACATAGAAACAAAAGTGATGATATGTGAGAGATACAAAGGGAGATTGGAGCTAAACACACTCCCACCATCACTACTGTCGCATGGGTTTTCTTGTTATTTGTCAAGGTCGTGTATGTCGATGCATAATTCAACACAACAATAGATGTTACTTCTGCCGATAATCCAATACTAGACCTACAAACATCATATGACCCATAATAGGAGTTTTGGGGTGGCTAGAAACATCGACTAAAGTCATGGATGGTGGACCGAATAGGAGCGATTGCGTTTTAGGTTTTTTAAGATTTGAATTCATAAACAATGGTTAAGGGAGGAGGGAGTGGCGTGATTTTTTGATTTTCTTATCTTATGAAGCCATAATTGCTCGCATTCAACATGGTGGGCGAAGAGAGGGAAAGAGGGAGAGGGAGGGAGAGGGGGAGAAAGAGGGAGAGAGAGGGAGGGAGAAGTAGAGAGGGAGAGTGTAACATCCAGCCTCTCATACAATCAATATTGTCCGCTTTGCCCACGAGGAGCTCATGGATTTGCTTTTGGTTGCCCAGGTGAAAACTTCCCAGGGAGGTCACCCATCCCTGGATTGCTGCCAGCTGAGCACGCTTAACTATGGAGTTCTCCTCTCATCCACAGCCAATACGCCTAAAACGCGTTGGTGATATTAGAGACCAGACATTCCTTATGAACCAGGAATCTCTCCTGTCCACGGTCGATGTGAGATTTATGTAGGGTGTCACAAAGAGAGGGAGAGGGAGAGGGAGAGAAAGACTGAAAGAGGGAGAGAGTCATGAGAAGGAGGGGAGACGATAGAGGTTGGGTTGTTTTTACTGTATAGTATTTAATATAAGCTTAGATAGAATTTGTTACATAAATGTTTCTATATTAAAAATAGAGTAGTTTGATTATTTACATAAACTTAATTGAAAAGTTAAGGAAAGTTAGTGTTAGACCATTCCTGATTGCTACAAAGTTAAAGCCACAAAACTTAGGGGTTGTTTGGTAGTTTTTTAATGGACATTAAAAGACTATCTCTTAATGCTTTATAACATCTGAATCATTAAGAGGTAACCCTGATGCTGAATAGTTAAAAAATATCGTTAAGATCTAACCTCTTAACCATTCGATATTAGAGTTATATCTTAACCATTCACAGGTTATAAATTATTAAAAGATAGATAACTATTAAAAAAAACTAACAAACAGCTCGTTAAACATGTGACTTTTTAAACTCAGAACCCAAATATGTGATTGAAGACAAAACAAAATATTATTTATGTAACTAACTTATTGTACCGAATATAATATAATAAAAGTAAGAACTTGTAAAATATTTATTAGTTAACTTTTTCATAAATTTGTTTTTTGGTAAAAAGTAAAATAAATTAGTAATCAAACTTTTCTTGAAATTACAATACACTTAAGGTTAAATAAATTATAAAGTAGCCCATGTGATATATAATATTTTAAAGGGGGCTAAAATGTTATCAATTTTATATTTTTCTAGAAAAAACTCTTTTTTATTTATTATCTCATATCTTTAAAAAACACATAAAAAATCCATCTCATACGTCTTTTTCTTTACTTTTTCATTCATAATACACGTTTGAGGAGGTTTTTACACAAGAACTTTAACCCTCCCTCTTCCACACTATACACTAACTTCCAATATACTCTTCTCCTTAAAAACAAGTAAAAAAACATCCAATCAGAAATGTTTGTATGAATTTCATCCTTAAATGTTAAAATCACACGTCTCGAATCTAACTTTTAAACTTTACACAAGGTCGACTAAATTTACAAGTATACGAAACATTTCCTCTAGTAGTCATGTCTTTCTTTTCCACTTAAATGAAGATATGTAAATTTCATTTAAAAAATAAAACTAAATCTTAGTATTAGCTAAAAGCATACACAACTCCTAACACACTTCAACTTTATTCCAATTTAATAACACATTATCAAAGTCTTCTTCCTGGAACTTTCAAAAGAAAAAAGAGTAACGAAAAATACTAAAACCCACTAGAAATTGTTAAATTATCATCAGGGATGATACACGGGAAGTTTGAGTTTAACAATGAAGGAAGATTTTCATAATGAAACAATGATTTTTCTCAAGTGGTTTTGTTTGAAAGAAAAAAAAAATTAAGATGCCACTTTAATCTTATTTCAAACTTGTGATATTTTAATAATACCTACGTTACAGTTTCCAGCATGAGACGCGTTAATCACTTTCTATATATTTTTAATGTCGCTTTTCAGCTAGTCGGTATTTAACAAGGTGCTTACTCGACTAAATCACATCCACTGTGATGTGATAGAATAATATACTGGTATTTTTTCACAACCAATAATAATATATTATTTTGAGATAATAATGATCATTCCAATCTCACCTCAAAACATTATATTTAGAACATATTTGCTAGAAAACATCATCGATTGTGGTCGTTGCTAACACATTATGCACATGTGCTATTGTTATTAATTACCATCATTTGTCTTGAGTTGCAAATCACGATCAAACAACATTCACATATTAACATAGCACCCCCTCTTTGTGTAATTTGTCACACAAACGTGTATCCATACACATCCCATATAAGTTCCGCAAATAAGTTGTACTAAATCCACATGCACATCATTATTTAATAAGCACTAAAACAATAAAAATTATCATTATGTTTTCCGTATTTTGATATGGAAACATAATTTAAAGTTTTAAACTAATAGTTTAAATACATATCATTTTACTAAAAAACGATCGTAATTAAAAACTCCACAAAATATCATAAGCTCTCTACAATAGTATGAAAAGATGGTTGACATGAGTATTTATGTAAACAAGGTGTACTAAGTGGTGTACTAAGTTATCTCGTTAACATATAATTCAAAAGTTAGACCAACTTTACTATAACACTTTAAATAACAAGAGCGCATGTTTAGCTTTTACTTAAGCTTCAAATTAGAGTTACACGTCACTCACCACTAAAAAATAAAAAAGACTTTTAACAATTCATACTTTAATCCATTGACCGGTAATAATTGTACTACCAATTTGAGCAATGTTTTCACTTCTATCGTCACTTACAACATTGCTCGCATAACCATCATAGATTTACAATCGATCTACACTTAATTCCCACTTAAGGATGTTGAGCATTAGCCGTTGATGCAAAGATAACTCACAACTAAACATGCTTTAAAAGATCAATCCATGATTGGTAACCTCAAGTTCCACTCGAGCAACTAAAATTAAATTCACGAGCTCATGTTAAGTAGACAAACGATATCAGCCGCTATCAAAACCCCAATATTAAACATACATTCTAAGATATTTCAAATACCGATACAGTGATACCATACGTGACAATAAATTCACACATGACATAGATAACGTATAATCCTAACATGCATACGACACCTCATACGATATAGGTAAAGCATCTGGTATAAACGTAACAACAATAATAATAATAATATTAAGAGGGTCAGGTAAGGATTTTATATGGAA
>BJCN01220364.1:5444-16333 GCA_018326445.1 Flaveria brownii
AAAATCATCCCTGCCATAATACAAAAGTCCAATGTTAATTCAAATGTTTTCTTGTTTTGTTTAGAGGTCAACACGTAAGATATAAGCACACAAGATGAATTAAATAGTTATTATGGAATCCATCTAGTTGCTAAAATACTCCAGTAGCAATTCTTGGTGTTTCCATAATGGCAAAGGTTTAATACTAATAGAATGATGAGTAAAAGCAAATATATCATGCTCATACCCAATTAGGATAAAACAAGTTAACTTAATTCGTTTTTTTATTCTTTTTTATACATTCATAAGAGATGGAATTTGACATTATGTGCATTCATAGAGAAACATGAAAATATAGTATATGTTGAAAAACAGAACAAACTGCAGTAGATGACTCTGATAAATTGTACTTGTTTCCATGTTTCAGTCTTTTAGAAACGGAAGTTTATGTTTAATGGTGAAAGATGATAGTAAATAAAGTCAAAGGCAAACAACTATATGCTTGCTAAAATGCAAAAAGTATAGTAAATATCAACATGGTTGATGGTTCAGAGTGATGATTCCTGCCTAGCAAAGAGTATTCTATAGGAGTATTGGTCTAATTGGGTCAAAAAGGAGTATAAAGTTCCATTAACATGAACGTGTACTTGACTATCAAAAAATATAACAGGAGCATTAATATTCAAGCATGTCCTTGTAAATTGAAGAGCAAAGCACCCATGGTATCCTAAATAAAAAAAATGACATGTGTAATTTCTTGTTTATGCCATTTTCCTTTCATTCTCCATGTAATGAGTCCCAACTCCTTTTCTACTTGCAACAGATAAATTAGACCTCCAATTACATCTTCAACGTTTATTTTTTAATCTTTGCAATACATACACAAAATGGAAGTTCCAAGCGTCTGAAACAGATCAAGCAAGTCTCGTAAATAAATCTTGGCCTGTAATTTACAGTACTCATGAAAGTTCCATTATTATACCTCATAATAACTTAACAAGCTTCTAGCTTCATGTTAGCACCACATATATTCATACTTTCTCAATTGAAAAACAGTAATCAGGAGAGAGATTCAGATTAAAACAAAGGGAAAAAAAGGAGATTTCATAAAGATAAGATAAAAACAGGAAGAAAAGTAGTATGCGAATAACACAAAGGCATGGAGTCGGAGAAAAAGGAAAAAGTACCACGATCATTCTCATAATGACCAAAAGTTAATTTATTATTACTAAGCACACTATTACTAATCAGGCCTAAGTTAAATACACTATTAAGCATCATTTGGTCAAATAACATCAATCACAAACAATGAAAAAGCAATACTAGAAAGTCAGTTTAATTCCCAAAGCACACTCAACTTACCCACTGTGAGTCTCAATAGCCTCAATCTGCCTCAAGGCAATCCACAACCAGAATGTAATCATATGGCCCGGAACAATTGCAGGACCCAGAAAAGAAGGAATCCCAAGGATCAACACCTCGACCCAATGCGCATACGGCGCTGCAAATCCTATAGGGGCCGAGTATTCATGATGCACCTTATGAATCTTCTCATACCCCCACTTTGAATGAAAAAGTCTATGGATCCAATAATTAGTATAATCCTCAACAAGAAAGTAGACAATCAATTGTAATACAATCTCCATCAATGACGGTAACGGCAAGCTTGTTCTAATCCCAATCATCTACATTACCAATGACATCAGTAATAATATTAATCACAAATCTAGGTCAATAAACTCTGCACCTCACCTTTGATAACAACAATTGAACAATATACAACTTGAATTAATGAAATGAAAGAATACTAAAAGTCAGATTGAGAGATCTTACACGAATCGAAGGATAAGAGACGAGTTGCAGAGGTCCGACAACTAGAACAAACATGCGCATTACATCGTAGTAGCATTTGAAGTGATCATACAGCGAAAACTTAACCTTAGGTTGAATTTTGTAATTAGCGACATAATCACGAAGCATGAGTTCAGTGAGGACGTAGAAGAGGGGTGCGATGGTGAAGATGATGAAGAGGAAGAGGATATTGTGGCAGTAGAGGATGTAATCGGACTTGGTGGCGGTGTAATTGAACCATAGGGTTTCTGCGGCGGGGGGAGATCGGCCGATGGCGGTTGCGGCCTCTTGCACGGTGGCGTAGGGCAGCATTTGCGGTGGCGGAGCGGCGGAGATCGGTGGAGAAGAGTTGAGAGTGTGACTGTGTGAGTGGGATTTTGTCAGTTTGTTCGGTTAAAATATTGGGGGGGAAATGAAGATGAAAGGGATTATGATCAAATGGGCCGGCGATTAGGGGAGTCAAAATCAAAGTGGTGAAGTGATTTGCTGACTTGTAAATACAAATCATCATTTAAGGCCGATCAGTACTAAATCAATTGGTTTACGAATAATCATCCTATGACTTTTCAAAGTGAATGTCATGGATTGCAGTCTCACTCAACTGGACCAAGTGTTTTACCACAGTGGGCCCCTTAGAATGATGGGCAAGTCAGGTCATCAACGCTATCTGTGTTCGCGTGCGTGGGTGGCCTTTCGCCAAT
This sequence comes from Flaveria brownii, assembly GCA_018326445.1. NCBI lineage: Eukaryota > Viridiplantae > Streptophyta > Magnoliopsida > Asterales > Asteraceae > Flaveria > Flaveria brownii. The sequence goes on from BJCN01220364.1 coordinate 7,976, forward strand.
GGGTTTACCCGGGTGACCGGGCTTAAAAAATCATTCGTTGACCGTTCAAAAAAAATCATTTAAGAGAGAGATAATTATGGAAATAGTAAAGTGTTCAAAAGTCAGGTATCATCTTCGGTTATTTTCTGGATTCATCACATAAACGTTTCTCTCTCTCACGAACACGCTTAATCTAATTTCTCTCTTTACATTGACTTAATTGTGTTTCTTGATTTACGAAAGGCATTGAAGACGAAGGCATGGAGAAGAGTTGTAGAAAACTGAAAAAAAACAAGGAAGAAAGACTAGCAACTTCACCTACAGAGTTCTTAATTATGGTAAGATTTCAATCATAGATGGTTTTAAGCTCTAAATAAAGTATTAGTAACACTTTTGAGATGATAACCATAAATTTTGGGTTAATTTCCATGAGTTCGCTTATTGCTGCTCAAATTGATCCAAATTGATTTATAATTAACCTTTAATGCAACTCTTAAACTACTTGATTTTCAAGTTAGAGAAACATTATAGTTATTGTTTATTTATTATAAAGATGGACAAAGTTATAAGAAACCTTAGAAGATGAAGGTGCCTTGGACAAATATACCCCTTACAATCGTATCTTCTTCTAACATTCTCTTTAACTTCTCTAAAGGACGGTCTACATCAAGTGTTGTGGTTCCAGCTTGCTCTAAATGGGTTCCGACCCTAGCCAACCGATAGAATTTGTAATAAATACATCATTATACATTATTATGATTCACTAATAATGATAAAGGTTTTAGCAGGCTCATATCTAAAGTGTTTCCTCTATCAATAATTTTGATTTCTATTTATCAATATAATGTTACCTTAATCGGCTAAATACATTTTTATCTGCATATATCATTAATTACTATAATTTTTCAATAACATTTTATTTCATATAAAATTGTTCAATATATAATATTACTTTACGTAAAAACATCTAGATTAATATTATTACAGTTTTTAGATTTAACAAAACAATGCAACTCTTGATATAATAAACATGAACAATTACATACTAGGGGTGTTTAAATTCGGAATCCGAATTTCGGATATCCGAAATTTCGGATTTGGATTCGGATACCCGTGTTCGGGTATCCGAATTCAAAAAAAAATTATATTATATGTAATAATTTTTGTTGAAGTTTCTATCGGATATCCGAAGCTTTTTATTAAAATGTCCAAAATATCTAAAAATATCCGAAATATATTAATTAATATTTAATATTTTTAAATTTTTATAAAAATATTTTGGATATTTTGGATATCCGAAATATCCGAAAATTCTGAAAATCACTATTCGAATCCGAATCCAAAATTTCGGATATCCGAAGTTCGGATATCTGAATTTTTGGATATTCAAAATTTTGGATATCTGAATTTTAAATTTTCGAATATTTTGGATTCGAATCCGGATTCGGATTTGAATATTTTTAAACACCTAGTGTACATACTAACTACATTTGAATGGTCCAATGAGCAACCCTTTAAAAACCAGACGTGAAGCCCACAAAACCTATCGATCGGCCCACTCCTTGTTAAATGTTAATTGTTATGTTGTTTAAGTTTTGTTATAAAATGCCCGAAATTTGGTGTTTACTAAAATTGAATTAAAAAAGCTTCTATCTTATCAGATTATTAATATTTTTAATGAAACTTTAGGACCGGTGATTGCATGCATGAGCAAAATCTGAGTTAAACGATTCATGTTGTGTTAATTTTGAGCATTAGGGTTTGATTTCGGAGTTTATTTCGAACCAAACCAAAACTCAAGTTTTTGGAATCTAAAACACTCATTTGGACAACATTTGATCGCAACATTGAACATTGTATTGTACACATGAAAACGAAACGAAACTATGGACAAACAAAACTTGAGGATTGGCTGTGAGATTATACCCCAAAAGTTGTTACAAGCACCTCTCATCTTATTAAATAAAACTTAGGGACTAAATGAGTATATTTTTCTTCATTTGGTTAAAGATTTACAGGACTATTTAATACATAATTTAATTTCAAGTAGGGACCAAAAGAATTACATAAGCGTTTATACGTAGTGTATGATAAATGTACACGTCTTATGTATTAGTGTGTAAACAATACGTACAAGAGTTTATATGATTTAGAAACTCATACTAAAGATCTGATATTGTATTAAGCAACATTTATATGTAGTAAGGTACTGTTATAGTAGAAATAGTATTACTCTAAAATGGCTAATGAGGATCCTCTGTGTTACATGTGTTCTTTTATTATTTTTAAGTTAAATTATGTTTTGCTTCCTGTGTTTTGACGAAAATAATCATTTTCCTCTAAAATATTAAAAAACATTCATTTACCTCTAAAAGTTTTATAAGTTGTTTTAATTTCACTTTAAAAATTTCACGAGTGTTTCAACCTAAAAACATCCATTTAACTCATTATTTTTACATGATATGGTATTTTGGTTATTGTGTCATGTACTTAGGTCAACTGTGTCTAATATGTTAAGTTATTGTGTTGCATATTCTTTGTCATTGCGTCTTACTTTTCTATTTTAATAATTTCATATTATTTTTTGTCATTGTGTATTACATAATAAAAGTACATTATGATATTATTTCATCATTATATGTTTTAAAACTAATCATTTTACAAAAACACAATACTGTTAAGAAAAATACAATGGTGTTAAGAAAAATACAATGATGAACAGAAAGACACAATGACGAATATGAAAAAATGACGGGTAGGAATCACAATGAGCTAGAAAACTTAATGTTTTTATAGAACGATATTGTATTTGTTTTGAAGATAAAAATTCGTTCATTTTTATTGTGCAATTTTTATAAAAAAACTAGTGTTATATATAATAGTTATGAACGTTTAAAAAAATTGAATAAACCTAAAAAGGTGAACTAAAGACTTAAAGTGGTCGTGTTTAAGATATCATTCTAACTTTTTTTTGTAATTCAATATCATCATTAGTAATAAAAATTAATGGTTAAGCTAGATTTCTTAGTTAACTGATTATACATTCAACCATATTTATAAGTTAATTGATTATATAATCACATTATATATTATAGCTAAAACAATAATTATAATTATTCATTTGATTCTCAGAGTCATATGCTTAAACTTAGTTTTGTATAATCCTATCGAAGCATCACGCTATCAAACCACAATAAAGATAATTAGAAGTGATAGAAACATAAAAATAATCCAAAACTATAAACCAACGAGCTATTAAAATCAAATTGTTAATATTATTCAACATTTCCTTTTTTATTATTCATCATTTACCTTCTTAGTTTTATGTATGTTTATTTGATGATAGCCAAATGGCTATATCATGACTTGTAAGATGGGAAGAAACAACACAAAAGCGAATTACTCTTGACCATTGAAGATCGTTTAGTGTTCAATGACACACTTTGTTTATCCTTTCGGCGTGAGTTGTTGCAAGGTCGTTCATATCCCGCCTTTCGTGCTTGTCTAGCCTTTTCGAAAATCATTGAAAATTCAGTTGCTGATGATGGGTTCTTGAGATCCCAGTCTCCAAACTTGGGCAATGTCTCGCTTTCTTCTTTCATCTTTTATTGTAAAGAAATATAAAACTCTATGTATGTAAAAAAAATTTCTTGTTTTTTTTTTGTCTCTTCTTGTTAGAAAATAAGAAGAGCAATTTGCAGAATGAAAAAAGAGAACAAGAAAAAGAGGGAGAGATTGTAGATCTAACATGTTTTACGGATTGTTTCCATATATTAATTGACCAAGTAATTATATTTATGTAAATATATTTAAGCATGTTTAAATTTTTCATGTATGTGCAGATGAATGAATCTTGATTCTTGACCACAACATTTAAAGAGGTGATATTTCGCATTTGAAAAAAGGGGATGTTTACACCATACTCACTAAATAAGGGAGTGAATTCAATACATGATTAAACTATAAGTGAGAATCGTTTAAGCACATACACATGTTGATTGATAATAAGCACATGTAGAGGGAGTGAGAGACTGAAAGAAGTATGTTGAAAATCAACTTATTTATCATATTACTTATTTAAAGTAATAGATACAAATGTTTATTTGGTTTTCGTAGGTTTTCATCTAAATTTGGTTATACGGCAAAATTCTCTACTACTTAATTTACATGTTACAAGGCTTTTTCATATGATAACATTGCTCTTGCTTTTTTATTTATTATAAAAAGTCCAGTTATTAGTAATTATTTAACCCTTAAAATTTTATTAATATTTCTACTTTTTTTCACGTTGTGTTCATTTTAAACAATAGGTTTATATGTGGACATAACTGTGTTACATGTTATTGTGTGTTAAATATAATAAGAGTTGATATCGTATGTCAAATCTTGAGTTAATAATGATTTAATCGTTAAAGTTTTTTATCATACAAGTTCAAATAAAAAAGTATTAAATCTAAAAAATGTAAAAAAAAAATCTCAATCATTAATATTCTTGATCAATATTTGAAATCAAATTGTAGAAAAAAAGTTTGTTAAAGAGGTATTTAAAGCATAATTTTTTTTTTAATGTTTATAACTTTTATATACAATATTATTTTTCTATAAAAATTACATAATAAAAAACATTTTTAATCTTTAAAAAAATACGGTATTGTTATATAAAAAGTAATAACTTTTTTTGCGTTTTTCAGATTATATGATTCACCCATTGTATATTTAGTACAATTTATTGTGTTTTTTTTGCTAATTACTGTGTTATTTTAATGCTATTATGTTTTTTCTAAAATGAGGAATTAAAAAAAATATAATGATAAAATAACAAGTAATTAATCTGATATATTAAAAATAATGATAAAATAATATATTATGATATAAAATGCAAAACAAATGATAAAATGTTTCATTGTGTTTTTTATTCATCATCATGTTATCACAGACATAATTAATTTTAAAAACGCATTGGTGAAATAACAGGAAGTTTAAAAACGCATTGGTGAATAATTAATTTTATTCATCATCATGTTATCACAGACATAATTAATTTTAAAAACGTATTGGTGAAATAACATCATTATGTATCTCTAATTGTAATACACATTGCTAAAATAACAGGAAGTTTATATCATATATAAAAACAATAATAAAAATAACATAAAATGATTTAAATCGTAAAACATAATGATGAATACATTTAATAGATGATGAAATATAATTGACACGGTGAACTAAAATTTAACACAGTGACCTGGCGTATTAGCCATAATTTCTGAAATGTTCACCTTTTATAAACAATAGAAGAACACATATAAAGTTTAAAATTATTTTTAACTTTTTAGATTAAATATTTTTTTTACTATACGCTTACCATGTTATACAAATCACTCACTAATGCATTTAACAATTTATAGTTTAACCTGCTTATTTTTTATTATTTTTTTTGTGTGATCCATAGGTCTTACCAAGTAAAGAATATACTAAAGGTTGAGACTAAGATAAAAAGCAATAAATGATGCAAATAAAAAAAAGCCAAAGAAGAAGATAAAAAGATTTAAAGATTCCTCAACATGACATTTAGTTTTAACATATGTTATGAGGTGCCGATGTGTGACCTTATGCACATGTCACATTGCACATCCTATAAAGAATGATTTCACCCTTTACTTGTTCGCACAATCGCACGCCACTTTACAACCTATATGTAACACCATTTACTATATTTTCATATCCGCAATAGCGTGAAAAAAAGGCCCGGCCCCAAGTTGTTCAAATATATCACATTTTATAAAGTTGGTGGCATGGGTTATGACACCCCTAATTAACTTTTAGTTTTGACGATTAACTATGTCAACTTTTTAACAACTTTACAAAATATCACTTTAAACATATTAATTTTTACATTTCGAACTTATTCCATGTACATTTTAACTTATAAAAACTAGGTAATTTTCTACGTTCTTATTTTTATGTACGTGTCGTTATAAAATCAAATTTGTTTATATTTTAATGCAAATTTTATTCATAAACGAGCCGAGTCAAATATGAAACATTTTTTTGTTTCTTTTTTGAATTATGTTTTAAGTTGGTATATGTTTCGACGTAAATTTGTTTAGGAATGAGTCAGGTCAAATATAATACGTTTTTATTTAACGGTATAAATTTGAGTTGTTGTAAGTGTCAACATAAACTTAGTTTAGAAACGACTGAGGACGATTGTAGTTTATACGTTATTATACCACATACGAAGCATATGCTAAAGATAGGGAGGCTCACCGCCACCCAGTTTGCATCTTTTTTAGTCCATTTCAACATTCAAGTTATTCTCTAAAAACCTAAAACTGTTGTTCTCATCTAAACCTTAGCATTGTTTTCACCACAAACCGCCATCGCTCTCATGTTCTAAACACCAACACCCATTGTCAACATGCACGCACCAGGGAGCCCTAATTGTCACACAAAATCTTCATTGTCCACAAACAACCATTCATGACCGCAACACCGCCCGTCCAATGCAGCAACTATTCAAGAATAGTTTCATTGCAAGTCACACATTCGTGCGAAAGATACAATCACACAAATATTACATACTTCGTATGACACTTTCATGCAGAACCTATACTTTCGCACGAAAGTTGGTGGTTCGCATAGAAGAGCATTGTGAAAGGATTGACTGATTTGCTATTAGTTCATCATGATTATTTTCTTAGATTTGTGAATATTTGAATACCTATTTAGTTGAAGGATTGTCATGTATTTTATATATTTTTATAATAAAAGTTTGAGTTATTTAACTATAAGACAACATTATTCTAAAGCAACCACTAATCATGCTAGAGCCGACTACAACATTGTTGAATTTAGGTGGTATTGTTTCAATTTTATCATCTATATCATAATTCTTTATTTTCTTGTGTTTGTGTTAGTGGGCTTGTACATTGCTGGGCTTGCTGATTGCTCCTGGGCTTTGCTTGAAGATGGTCCGGCCCATGTTGCAACTTATAAGGAATGGCTTGTACGAGGCTCCGGTAGCAGCTCTCACTCTTCCTTCTTGTATTCTCTCAATTAGGGTTTTAAGTGAAAACCATTGATTCTGGTCACAGATCATCACAATGATGATCTGTGCATAGTTCTTGTTCATTTGTTGTTAGTTCTTTGTTCACTCTTCTGATTGTTCACTAAGGTTTTTGGTATTCTATAAGACATTGCTGATTGGATTTGTTCTTGAGTTTATTTACCATTCTTGACATGGTATCAGAGCTCTAGGGCTTTGATCTCCTGTCTGGTTTGATCTGTAACAAAGAACGCATCGGTATTCTTCAAAAAAGGGGTTACATAATCTAGGGTTTTTAAGATCTGAAACCCTAGTGTATCGATTTGTTCGTGCTGTCGCTTACGCGTGTTCGTTACGTATTTGAGAATCCTTTCTCAGAATTCAAAAGCTCTGTCCGGGTGGTTTTGCATTCGTTTCAGAAGTAGCAGTATCTTGCATCCCTAGAAGGTTGCAAGTGGCTTACTAAACAAAATCTTCTGGTAACTGCTTATTCTTATCTCTTGTGACTTGTAACCCTAGAAGGTTGCGAGTTACCTGAGTTCTGGAAGGAGAACCCTAACTTGGGAAAACCCCCGCTGTGAGGAAATTCTTTATCTCTTATATCTGTTCTGTGGTTTTCTGTTCTGTTTATCATAGGCATTGTTTGGCTGGGTTAGGAGTACCAGCATCTGTTTATTATCTGGGTGTGATATCTTCTGTTCCTTTGGTTGATCTTTGTTTGTCTGTGCATTTTTTGTGTTTCTTTGTGTGCTTGCGTGTTAGTTCATAACTCTGGTTTCTATTGCCAATTATGTCTGATAATAATAAGAATAGTGATATGCCTCCTCCTGAATCTGGACCCATTGTCACTACAGATACTCTGATTAGTAAACTCGATGTTAGTGACCCCCTTTATCTTCATCCCAGTGACTCTAGTTGTCTAACAATTATTAACTTTAAATTGAAAGGGACTGAAAATTATACAATATGGTCTAATGCTATGACACTAGCTTTAAGGGCAAAAAATAAATTGGGTTTTGTTAACAAACAGATTACTAAACCACTTGAGGATGAAGTTCTTAAAAATCAATGGGAAAGGTGCAATTCTGTTGTTCTCACTTGGATTCTAAACTCAATTAGTGAAGAATTGTATGTTGGTCAGGTGTACTCAACTTTAGCATCTGAAGTCTGGGATGATCTAAAGGAGACGTATGATAGGGTGGATGGGTCGGTTGTATTCAATTTATATTAGAAAATTAATTGTGTAACCCAAAGTGGGTCGTCTGTTGCTGAGTATTACCATAAATTGAACACGATGTGGAAACAGTTTGATGCAATAGTACAATTACCCT
>BJCN01220431.1:664-11353 GCA_018326445.1 Flaveria brownii
ACTTCCATTTAAAGTTTATTAAATTGACAAATCACCCCCTTAACCTTCTTAATTTAAGTTTTAAACAATTCTTAAGTTTAATAATTCTTATAAATTGTTATTATTGATAACCATTATTATTTTTGCTATTATTCTTAATTATTATTATTATTGTTATAATTTTAATCAATATTATTATCGTTGTTTTTATTAGTTTTATTATTATTTTTATTATTATTGATATTATGATTGTCATTTATTTACTATGTAATATTTGACTTTATTAACTTCAAATTAAAGAATTAAAGCCAAATTAAAACGATAATCATAAGTAGCCTATGAGTTTCATGAATGCCAACAATAGTCCTTACAAGAATTAACAACTAACTTTTTAATTAACGTAAAAATACAGGATGTTACATTCTTTAAATCAAAATATGATCTGACGCATGCGGTGCGTTTATGGAATGTTGCACGTAACCGGAAAATGTTTGTTGTTGAAAGTAAAAGTGATGCGTATAGAGAAAAATGCTACACAACTAGCCCCAATTATAGCAGTGATCATCCCATTGGTCCTGAATGTAGTTTGTTTATGTATGCTACCAAGCCTAAACATCACAACATGTGGAGAATATCTAGATGGGTCAATGCACATAACTGCTTTGGTAGTGTTGTTCAACAACAGAGGTTTGAAATCTAGAGATATTGTAAATCATATCATCCACTTTATTCGCCAAGACCTTACTTTTCCCGTCAAGCAAATTCAGGCACACATAAAAGACACGTTAAATGTTGATGTTTCATATAATAAGTCGTGGAGAGCTCGAAAGGCTGCTATTGAGATAATATACGGTACTTGGACAGTAATTTTGAAGAATTTCCAAGGTACATCAATGCTCTACAAGAAACAAACCAAGTTATTGTGGAATGGTTACATCATCCGATTAGTTCATCTCAATATCATATGTTTAAATATGTGCTTTGGGCATTTGGTTCGGTAATCAACACATTCAAGTATAGTCAGCATGTGATATCTGTTGATGGTACTTTTTTGAAGGGATCCTATCATGCTAAAACGTTAATTGCAGTTTTTAAAAATGAAAACAACTATGTAGTGCCGGTAGCTTATGCCATCGTTGAATAAGAAACGACAGATAGTTAGAGTTGGTTTTTGTAGCACTTGTGGTCCCATGTTCGATTTCATCATGATTTTGTTGGAAGTGGGAAAATTATGTGTTATTTCGGATAGACATAAAGGAGTTATCGCCGCTATGCAGAATGTTGAAGATATGGTAAACAATGCGGTTCATCGATTTTGTCTTCAACACGTGCGTAGTAACATGATGCACAAGTTCAATGTGTCTACTTTAAAAAAGATCTGTTGGTTGATTGGATGCACCTCCTAACAAAGGAAGTATGATTTATTTGTAGCTGAAATGCAAAGTCTCAAGCCTGCAGCTTGGGAATATTTAAAAGCTATCAAAGAAAGAAAATGAACGATTGTACATGATAAAAGTCAGCGTCGTTGGGGTAACCTAACGATAAACATTTCTGAAAGTTTTAACAATACACTGCGGGGGGTAAGGCTTATGCCAATTAAATCCATTATTAATTGCACGTCTGAGAAAACAGTTGAGCAATATAAAAAACACCAGGAAATTGCAACAACTTGCAACACAACTTTACCCCCCGTTTACGGCGTTTGTTTGAATCTCATGACCTTATTGGGCAACAACATATCAAAACAGATTTTGATCACCACGAGGCAAGATAGGGTTTTGTCAAAGATAAATAATAATCAAGCTGGTGGAAATGTTTATACTGTGGAGTTCAATAATAGAACATGCACTTGTGGTAAATGGCAAATACTAAGATTCCCGTGCTCACATGCGATTGTTGTTTGCCGACACAGGGGTGTGTCACCTTTTTACACTGTGCATGAGGTATACATTACTGCAGCTTATCAAAAGCAGTATAGTTGTCATTTTTACTCACTTCGTCACCCTGATTACTGGACAGACTCAGGTTGGAGGATTAGAGCAGACCCATCAGAGTTACAACAAAACGAGATAGGAGACGCACCCGCAGGATACATAATGAGATGGATGTTCGTCATCATCCAGATGAACCCGTTGTACGTAATTGTTCAATATGTAGACAACCGGGTCATAAGATGAGTACGTGTCGAAACTCACGACCATGAGTACGTGAAATGATTATTTCTCTATTGTTGTTTTAGTAATTTTGTGCTTCAAAATGTTTGAACTTTTTTATTAACTACTTCGTGTTATTGTGTTTATTAACTATTTCTGTTTATTGTGTTTGTCCTTATATAATACATGAGTAATTAGATAAAATATTTGATAGATAAAACTTGCATAACATTTATATAATAATTAAAGCATCCATACAATAATTATAACATTAATACAATAATTAAAATCGTTGTGAAGGCTGCGTAGGATTAGGTGCATCGGAATATTCATCTGTCTCGGTTGCTTCATCATTTAAGTCAAATCGGTTTTGATGGATTATTTGAAAACCGAGCAACAACATCATCAGTCTATGGGAAATGAGGGTAATATGGTAATGGACTATCAAAAAGGTTTAAAAAAATTTGTTTGTGGGGATCAGTAATTAGATGAGGGACCCGCCTCATCATGATTTTGGGCGCCCATTTGAAAGGGAGGGGTAAATTGTGGTGATCCAAAGTCTTGTCCCATGTAAAAGTTTTGGTTCCCTATATTTTGTTGGCTCATATTTTATTATTCCTCTATATTTTCTTCTCCAACCATTCCTCGTCCTCGTCCTCTACCCCTCCTACGTAAACGTTGAGTGATAGGTGGAAGTTAAACATGAACTGGATTTTCCATCACATGACCTGATAGATAACCTCCATAATCAGCATGTGAAAAATCCAAATAGTGTCTCGCCAAGTTGCTAACATTTTTATTGTCAGCCATTTGAGAAAACTGGCTCATTCCTTGTATCTACAATAATAATAACAATAACAATAATAACAACAACAATAATAATAATAATAATAATAATAATAATAATAATACCATCATTGTCAAATTTTGTCCATCATTTTGGAACCTACGCGGATTTGAGGCTTGATAGGCCGAGTTCGTTACAAATCTAACTGTACGATCCATATACCACCGCATGTATTCTTCTGAAGCAACAGTGAAATTTGTGTAGGTTCCATTCACAACAGTAGTATGTTGATTATGTCACGTTTGGATATAGACATATGTTTTTGTACCCAATTACTATTTCTCCCCCTTTTACGCGATATATTATGAAGTCGAACATGTTCCTGCTGTGTCATTGGTTAACTTCTAGGGATCATTTGAATCTCAAATTGCCTCATTACCCTGCTCACATTGTATGGCTCAATATATTCTCAAAAAATAAGAAATGTATCACTATTCCAGCATAATTACCACTTTTATAAATCTCAGGTAGACAGTGAATAATTTCACCATAAGCCTTCCGGTTAAACTAATACAAAAACAAAATTTAAATTGTTAAAGTTTTCATAATTTATATTTTGTGATTAATAATAATAAAAAACTAATATCATGTTATTATTTATCGAATGTAATGATGATCTATATGTGCTCTAGCAGCTCGGAGTGATTGAAATATAGCTAATTTTTCCACCTTGCCATCTTTAAATATAATTCAAAACAAAAATCGGTTAAACAAAAATAATAAATATAAATTCAAAAAAAAAATAGGATAACATTTATTACATGATTTTAACATACCTTGCATCATATGGTAATGTGTATGGTGTATTAGGGTCAAGGCTACGGTCATTAATCGGAGAAAGGGTATGTGACCTTTCCCAAACCCATAATTGTAACAAAAATAACGGTCCACTAACATCAGTAGCAGATATTTTTGTTGCCTTGCATAGCTGTCTGTACAACCATGCTAAAGTGGCACCCCCCAACTTAGTTGGCCACACTCTTCTAAATCTTCTACATGTGTTAAAAAATTTAACATGCAGCCAGTTGGAAGATGAATCAGGGAATAAAGTCTCTCCAATCATGTATAATATTATTAATCGAGCACGCTATTGACATTGCTCAATAGAGGCATTCGTAGGGAAATCTTTTTCTATTTTTTTTAAAATGTCAACCAAGTTTATTTTTAAACCTTCTATATGATGGGGATCAAGAAAACAACCTGTCAGACGCCCGAACAAATCTATTATTTCAGTTTTATTCAACACCACATCAGTGCCAGTAATTGCATCATCATCAACCTGCAAACCTCATAAGACTTGAACATCTTGAAGCGTTACCGTGCATTCTCCCATAGGTAAATGAAACGTGTGGGTTTCAGGTCGCCATCTCTCCACCAAAGCCTTAATCAAACCACCATCAAGTTTACGATAACCGCAATCAATAATACCACCAAAATCCGCTATCCTTATATAAAACATAACATTACTGGGTATAGGCTTGTGTTTGATGAGTCTACAAAAATTGATATCCCCCCGTCTAGAACGCAAGACACCGGCATCGCTCGTTGGATTCTGAAAATAGTGAGCAGCTCTATGCTCACCAACCAAAAATAACAACTCCGTATTCAAAGGACCCGATATAAAAACCAAATTCATCATAGAAGCAAATATTTGAGTTTACTGAAAAATAAAGAATGTGAAAGATGCTTGTATAATGAGAATGTGAAAGATGTTTGTATTGTGAAGATTGGTTAGATGGTTTATATAATAGAAAAGTAAAAAAAATTAATAAAATCCTTCAATTTAATCCGGTCAAAACCCTATTCAAAGAATCCAACTACCCGCCCTCCCTATTAGCGGGTTCTTGGGTGCATTAACGGTGGTGCAGAACTCGCCCTTATGACCGGCGGATTCTGAGAAGATGACAAACGAACGCAGGGAACGCAAGAATCTTGTCAACTTTGGGGAGAACTCGCCGGTGTGACCGACGGGTACCGCTTATGTATATTTTTTTTTTGTTTACCCAACAAGTCAACTAAACCTTAAAATTAACCTCATAAATAAAAAAATTTCAAAAAATTCAGTGATACGTATCCGCTAATATCTGAAATACAAAACATATAGTAAAAAAACATTGCACAATTATAATCAGTGGCGTAACTTGAACATCCCCGTAAGGAAGTCGGGGGCGAAATTATTTTTTTAAGGGAGCAAACTCGATATTTATATAAAAATTTAAACTACCGGACCAAAAAATTACACCAAGCCAAAAAATTACACTACTCACGAAAAAACAAGGACGGCGACCCCCGGTCTCCTCTATCCTCTTCCCCCTGATTGTAATGAAGAAATTGTGGGTCAGATCTTTTATTTGAAACATAGAAAACAATCGATGATTCAAATTAATAAACCGAGGCTCAGATCTGTAAATTGAAGATCAGACAAAGGGGTCGAACACCGCCATGGCTACAACACCAGTTGCATTGCAAGAGAACTTCTTCCTCTCACATACCATCCGGGTCGCCCCGCCAAGATACGGGTCAAATTCAACCCTATGCCCGATTACGATGCTCGGATAACAATCCTTACAGAAATCAACATCATCGCCATCGTATATCACAGTCCAACATCATAATTGTGCACAAGAGGATATATACATACATACATATATACATACATACAAACAGGGTTTGTGAGTTCTAAGTTGTAAAATGAAGATATATGCATATATAAAGATGGGAAAATATGCTGTTGAAAGAACGATATACAGCGGGAGGTCATGAGTTCGAGTGATTCATGAATGCTGTTGTTCTGTGCTTCTTTCAAAGGGTTGTTGATTTTATGCAGAAAAAGGGGACAAAGTCACAGGCTCAACATGATCCGATTATATAAGCGATCATGTGATGGCAAGAGAGAGGCAACTACCCTTACAAAAACTCACCGTCTCTCTCGCCGGAGCCTCTTTTGTTTCTCCGAGCATCTTCTTCAGATCCCCAATTTTGATTTGCTTATGGTCCGTAAACATGTATTTAAGCTGTAACAGCTTCACTTTTCCATTTATGTCCTTTGGGTTCTCGGAGTTTTACGAATGTAGGATTGAGATATTTCGATTTCTAGTGGGCGTTATTTTAAAACTAATATATTAATTAATAGGAAAAAACAATAAATACACTTTGTATATTTTAAAACTAATGGAATGGATAAACCTTTTTTTAAAGGCCAACAAAACTTCAATTACACCATAAAATAAAAAATCGTTAGCCAAACATGTTACATGCACCAATATAAATAAATTCATAATCTCATGCTAGATACATTAAAGTTACAACAATGATCTTATTCTAAAATATTTTTTATCGGCTCTTGAGCCAAATAAATCCAAGAACTTTAATTTCACCCACCATCTTTGCGACATTAGTAGATTTTTGATCAAATAACATCTTGAAATTGTTTCTTCATAAGCACCAAATAGCGGTCTGTATCACTGTAAATATTACCTTCTTTCAAGGTGGTGATCCTCGAACAGATTCATAAAAATGGAGTAGGTCTTCCTCTTTGAACAAAAAGAAAGAATGGAGTTTACACCAAGAGAATATAAAATCCCATATCAGTTGTGGGCATGCCACGAATAAATGGCCTAATGATTCCTTATTTTCATGGCATAGAACACAAACCAAGTTGGAAATATTGATACTTCTCTTCAACAATGAAACCAAAGGTGAAAGACTATTCCAACATAACCTCCAACATAGAAAATTAACTTTAATAGGGACCCAATTATTCCACTGAAAATTTAATCCTATGTCCAAAAACATAGCCGTTTGCATCACCTCCTTTAAACTTTTAACAGAGAATATACACCATGGATGCAGACCCCACTCCCATACAGGACCATTTAGCCTAGCTGAGAGCTTCGGATTAGGCATTATAAGGCTGGTCAAGTCCAGTCCAAACGTATTAAGCTCTTGTTGAAGTTTACCGATTCGCTTCCAAGGTCGGGGTTGTGATAATCTAGCTCGTATAAAACTTCATGATCTAGAATTATGATGAAAACTCCGTATAACCTTCTCTATAATGATTATCATCCATTTTAAAACGCCACCACCACTTGGCTAGCATAGCCACATTTGCTTCTTGAAGTGACCCAATTCCTATGCCCCTAAGTTCTTTCGGTGTTATTACATTGTTCTATGATACCCAGATTATTTTTTCGTTCCGTTGATCTGCCCCACAAGAATTTTCTTCATAGTCATTCCACTTCATTAATGATTTTTAAATGGGCCTTATATAAAGAGAAATAATATGTGGGAAGATAAGTTAAAACCGAGCGGATCAAAGTTATTCGACCACCATATGACAATTTCTTTTATTGCCATATAGATAGTCGCTTCCTGAAAGTGTCTACAACCGATCTCCAATTTTTACTTAAATTCATGTTTGCTCCTACTTGTAATCCCAAGTACTTAAACGAAAATGTTTGGCTTTACAATATAAGGTGGCAACCATATATTCCAGTTGATTTTCCTCCACACATACCCTGTATAATCTGCTTTTTTGTAAGGCTTCATTCCCGAAACGCTTACAGTTGGTCAATTATAGTGTTAAACAACTAAAACACATCATTTGCAACGGAAATATAACTTTTCATTAATAACTAAAATGCTGTCAAAACATCATGTCATTTTGTTTACATCTCATAAATTATATTAATACAATAACATTCTCAAAAATGTGGACACCAGACTCGAATCATTTGCAGTAGCTTTATATATCCATGACTGCATCTCCTCAGCATCAACAATCACCTGCCAACTATTATGCATACAAAAGTCAGCGATGCTGAGTGAGTTCTAGTTTACATAATAAAATACTTTACGTCAATTTAAACATTTCCTTCACTCTCGCACGTGATCATACATCATACATACAACTAAATAATAATCATTATTATCTCTCATCATCGTTCGTTTCGTACTTTATCGCGCATTTCGTACTTTATCTTTATTTTTCACTTCTATCTAGATCCTGTCATATGATATACCCTCACGTCATGCTCGAAAGCTGGAATTGATCCGAAGTCTATAAATAAACCCTAAACATTATGCACGAAGCTGTATCCAGTACAGGGGCAAACGACAAGGATTCCATTTCATACTTTCAGTCAAACTTGAGGATTAGACCCTTGTATTCATAAGCTAGCTAGGCCCCATACAGTTGAGCTAACAACACATGGTTGTGAACCTCATTTCGTTTTGCTTACAAGACTTTCGTTCACTCATTAGGTTCCATTTTTCATTATCATTAACTTTCAATTCATTAGATAATATTTATTCTTAATTACCATATATCACACCAAATAAGAAATATCATGAAACGAATTCACCCATAATCCATACATTTGCATTCTCATAAAAATAAATAACAAATAATAATATCTGAGCCCCCGCAAAACAATGGGGGTTCGGGAGCGGCAGTCCCTGACAACGGGGTTCTAGGGGCAGCAGCCCCTAGTGAGGTCCAAGAAATAATGCCTTGGCTGGGGCCGGGCTGCCACGTCAGCACGAAGAAATTTTACTTTGAAGCATTTATATAGCACAATTTGTTATTAAAAATTATATTTTTCTGTTAAAACCTTTTGAGATCTTTGCCATAAAAAGAATGTATATTTAGTATGCATAACAGCCCCAAAACATAAAAAAACTTGTAAATAAGGGGACCTAGAACTCACTTGATCTCAGCAAGTAACTTCACGCTTAGATTATCTAAGCTATGATCACAGTACACAGTCTGCATATAAGTTAACACACAAATATGTCATTTACTACATAGTTTTGCACGTAGCTTCGCACGCAGTTTCGCTGACAGTTTCGCTGTAAGGCCCCGTTTCCGGAGACCTCACAGTTGGTCATTCATCGCACATAAAATTTACAGCATTACACATTTCATAAGATTAAGCCACGGGAATTTGAATTAACAAAAGCCATTAATTTCATTAGTAACTACTGTTGTTATGCAATACAACATTGTTTAAGTTACAAAAGAAAAAATCTGTTAATTGCATTACAAAACAACAATAATATTATGCGTGAATGGATGCCAGTCTTGCTCTTCCAAGTAGCCTCTCCGTGTGTCATCCTCAGCAACATTACCTGCCAACTAAAAATGCATAAAAGTCAGCGTTGCTGAGTGAGTTCTAGTTTTTTAAGTGTTACATATTTTATACGGTTCATATATGAAAATACTCTTTTCATAAAAATACTTTCTTTACTTTCGTACATGATCATTCATCGTACATACAACAAGGTGTAACCTTATTCATCATTCATTATCGCACATATTCATTCCTTTCGTACTTAATCATTTCGTTCGTTTCGTACTTTATCATTTCGTTCGTTTCGTACTTTATCATTTCGTTCGTTTTGTACTTTATCATTTCGTTCGTTTCGTACTTTATCATTTCGTTCGTTTCGTACTTTACCATTATCTTTCACTGTTTCTAGATCTTGTCAAGCTTTTTCCCCCATCGTGGCCCGAAGCCACCATTCCGGACACAAAGCCTCATTATTATCTGACACAAAGCTCGTGGCCCGAAGCCACATTCCGGGCACAAAGCCTCATCATTTCTTGGCACAAAGCCCGTAGCCGAAGCCACCATTTCGGGCACAAAGCCTCATCATTTCTGGGGTCGAGTGATAAGGATCTTGTTTCGTACTATGGATCAGTCACCAAGACTGATCCCCCGTGTGTGAACCCTCATGGGTTAGCCAAAATTGCACGCTATAATACACACAGTTGAGCTGACAACTCTCATGAGTTGTGATCCTTCTTTCATTTTGCTTTCAAGCCTTTCTTTCATTCGTTCTTTATGTTCCAATTTCATTATTATTAATCTTATCCCTTTATTTAATGATAATACTTTACGTTTATGATTATAAACACACTACGTAAAGTTATACATCAATATACATAATGAACATAAGAACAAATCATAATCATGCATAAAATAAATATCTACAAGCCACAAGTCAAGCTAGGGTCAAAACTTTAAAATCTCAAACTTCCCTAAATTTCAGAAAATAAACTGTGTTCTGGGGGCATGGGAACTATGCAGGCGTATGATCCCGCTTAGGCACCTTATCACTATTTGGGCGCAAAGGCCCTACACTTAGCTGTTGTCACTAACTCCTAGGCCATGAACAATTCAGGTGCATGAGCCTACACTTAGGCGCCTGGGCAAAAACTTGGGCGCATGAACACTCTTGGGGTGCATGACCCTAATACTTAGGTGTCTGGCCAAATATTCTAGGCGTATAAACCACTGTTCATGCGCATGAAACACACTTAGTTATTCTAAGGCATAAAGTTGGGCGTATGAGGTACTATTTGGCCGTATAAACATCACTTACACTTTTCTAAGGCAAATTTCAGGTGCATTAGCCATAGGCGCATGAACACCTGTTTAACATGTTTCACTACTATTTTCAGTCCCAAACATTATTTCAGCCTATTCTAAGCTTGTTACTATCATTCTAAACATCAAACAAGCATTTACAACCGTAACATACTCAAACACATGCACATATACATACAGTTACATACATAACATTTATAAAATATTTGTTGGAGCATATATAGTCATATATAGTGTGTCCGTCGCTTGACGAATAGTCTAGGCTTAATGTTATACACCTTGTAAACATATGAAACTGGGTCATTCGCAGGAGCATATG
>BJCN01220471.1:0-13864 GCA_018326445.1 Flaveria brownii
TATAGAAATAAATCATAAATTCAAATAAAAATTTTATATTAATTCACGAAAATTTTCGGGTTGTCACAGTTTCGATTAGCATTCCCTACATTAAAAAGTTCATTGAAATAAGCTTCCCACCTCCGTTTGATGTCTCGCTCTTTCACCAAGACTTTTCCATCCTCACATTTTATAAACTTTACCATCCCAAGTCTTGTCTCCTACGCTCCCTAGCCTTACAATCCTGAACATTTCAATAAAAAAACAATGATTTTAATTGATTTGAATGAATTTGCCAATACAGTGTTGGGACACCTAGCAAACGTAGTCACGCAATGCCCAATTAGTAAATTTTGGTGTTCGTCGCTAACTCCCTTGTGTTTTTGTGTATCAATCCCTTCCCATCATTGGTTCTCTAATATCTCTACCCTTTCATTCTTCCATTACATCATCTTCACCACTATTCCAGTTGAGTTAACAATCGTCACTACCACAAATTATTTGGCTTGGCTTTTTGGCTCTTATTCGTTATGTCTTTAGGTTCTATTTCGATCTTCATCATCTTCTTGTTCTTCTTTAAATTTCAACTTCTTCCTTGACCTTCATTATCGATATCGATTTGGTTTTTGAGAATTTCTAAGCATTGGCTCTTGTTCAATGGGCCATTTGATGGTAGAGAATATACAATCACTGATGAAGAACTTCTAATCATCTCCACTAACCTTCATCAAGACAATTTATGATCTTTTAGTCAAATCATGAAATAAGGTTTCAATTACAAGAACAATGGATGAAGTTTTCGGTTTCCAACCAGATTTAGTCGATTTGGTTTCTAGTTTCTTCATATAATTTGGTTCTGGTAATCAGAAAGAGCAATGAGGATAACAATTTGCCACGAGGAGGTTCTAGAGTAGGAGAATGAGAGATGAGTTACAAAGAAATGAAAATGTGATTATTTTTTCTATAATTCTATTCGCATGATAGGATAATTTTACTAGCTAAGTGAATATATGTTTTAAGTTTTAATCATTGTGAAATATATTTTAGGGTAATGTTATAGTAAAAATGGTATTTAATCTAAATATTCTAAAAATGATTGTGGGCTTAACACGTGTCCTTCTATTATTACAAAGGTGAGAGAATTTTAGTCATTGTGTCAAATATCAGTTTATTATGTCACATATTTTACTTATTTGATATATGTATTCATTATTGTGTTTTACATTATAGATCATTTTGTGTTATTTTTAATATTGTTTATATATATTATATAAACTTCTTATCTATCGCTTGTTTTACAATTAGAAGTACACAATGATATATTTTTTACCAATGTATATTTTAAAATTCATAGTATTAAAGATGTCATGATGTGTTATTTTTGTCATTGACCTTTATAGATCATATAAACTTATTGTTATCTATCATTATTATTTTTCACAATTAGACGTATAAATAATGTTATTTCGCCAATGTATTTTTCAAAAGTCATAATGTTCAAAATAACACAATAACGTTTAAAAAACATAATTATTTTATCGTTTTTAATGTATTAGATTAATTAGATGTTAATTTATTATTGTGTTTTACATACTAGAGATACACAATAATATTATTTCACCATTATATGTTTTTAAATTCATAATTTTAGAAAAACACAATAGCATTCAGAAAACATAATAACTAACGAAAAACACAATAAACTACACAATACAATGACGAGATATGAGCTTAAAAACGTAAAACAATTTATTATATTTTTATATAACATACCGTGCTCGTTTTAAAGATAAAAATACTCGTTTTTATGTTGTACTTTTTATAAAAAAATAATATTGTACATAAAAGTTAAGAACTTAAAAAAATGAGAGATCTTACAAAAAGTCAACATAAGTGTCTATTACTAAAATATCACCTTAATTTTTTTCTTATAATTTGATCTTAATAATTAATTAAAGTGATTGATGGTTGATATTACTTGTTATATTTTATAGTTTTAAGTGACTTTGTATTTAAATATTTTTCTATATTTTAATTCTAATTAATTTGGTATCAACCTAAATTTATTTCTGACAAGGTTAGTTAAGTTTTTATATTTAATTACACAAAACTAGTTGGTTATACTTGCATATTATGATGCCACGATTTTGTATAAATTTACTTTGAAGCATAAGAAATAATAAGAACGCCGTAATCGCATATTCAAAACTTTATAAAACATTATCTACCAAAGTAATAAAAGAAAATAAATTTTTACCCAACTCGATTTTGAATAAATTTGTATCAAATTGTACATAAAATTATATAGAATGTAGCACGTAATTTTACCCTTTTAATGTGCTAGTCATCAAAATCTAAAATATGAAATAATGATAATAATATTATTAGTAGTAGTGCTACTAGTAATAGTAGCGATAACAACAACAATAGTAGTAGTAAGAGTAGTAGTAATAGTAATAATAATACTAATGATAATAGTAATTAAGTCAAAATATAAAATAAAATTGAGAGTGAAAGTACAAATTATAAGTGGTGTGTATAGATGATACTAATAATAATACTCTTATTTAACATATTATTTAATGCACATGAGATTATTTGGTTTACTACATTAAGGATTAATCTATTTATGACATTTTAATTTAAAATTAAAATTAAATTTTACTAATTATATTTTTAAAACTAAATACTATCTAAAGTAAATATTATCTTATTTAAATACTTACGGATTTATATAGTATATGTTTACATAGTTTTAATAATAATAATAATATGATTATTATTAAAATTAAAAAAATTACCTATATTTTTTTAAATTGACTATCTACTTATTTAACATATTATCTTATTTTTTTAATTTCACACTTAAGCCATCACGTTACGTCAAATTTAAACATAATCTTCTTAGCTTTGATAATTCCTGACTCCAAAAATTTATTTATACCAGTCGTACAACCCAAATATATACATAAGATAACATCATAGTACACAACAATCACAATGAGGTTAACACTTGATTTGAATTTCAAAAAGCTTGTATTTTACCTGAATCACTAACCTTCCACATTTCCCATTTCATCTTTCATCCAAAACACAAAAGTAAAAACATCAACAAACCCTAAAACCCTATTTCACAAAGCTTTTGGCCCGCCTATATCTCTCCCCCAAACCTCCACTGCACTCCTATATAACACACACAAACACATCATTCATCTTCGATCGATCGACACCAGTGTACTGTATTGCATAAACAACATCCACTCACTGTAAACCCTAAATCCCTAATTTCTAGGGTTTGTTCTTTCTACCACAATCAAAAATGTCGTTGAGGCCCAGCGAGAGAACAGACGCCCGCCGGAACCGCTACAAGGTGGCGGTGGACGCCGACGAGGGTCGCCGGAGGAGGGAGGACAATATGGTTGAGATCCGTAAGAATCGGAGGGAGGAGAGCTTGCAGAAGAAGAGACGTGAGGGACTCGCCGCGAGTCAGTTTCCTTTGCCGGTTCAATCTGCTTCCGCTGCCGAAAAGAAGGTAGATGAATGTTGTGATGTGGGTTTGGTGTGTGCGATTAGGGTTTCGTGTGTTGTGTTTGGATTTTTAGGGTTTTCTGTGACTTGATTGTTGTTAATTTGGATGGAGTTTGAAATGTGGATTTTTTGTCAATTAACCGTGATTGCATGCTCGTGTTTAAGTATTGGCTATATTTGAATTTTTAGCACCATCGTTGATTTTACAATGCCTTTGCCTTCTAGCCCCTAATGAAAGGAAGTATAATCTTTTGAATTTTGTTGATGAAATAGGGTTTCTAAATCAACCATGTATTTGGTAAATTGATTTTATGAAATGAAATTTTGTCCCTTGATGTACGAAGCAAAGACACATGAGGTTCATAATTGGTGATCATTAGTTTTTTGTGAGATGTTCTGAAGATTACAGTTTGCTGGAAATACAAATGGCCTCTAGTTTTTTAAATTGATTCTAAATCAACCATGTATTTGGTATATTGATTTTAAAACTGGTGTATGTTTGGTGAATTGATATTTTGCCTTAGATATACAAAGCAAGACATATGAGGTTCATTATGGGTAATTATAAGTTGTTTGTGAGGTGTTCTGAGGATCATGGTAAGTGGCGCACTTATCGAGCTATGTCTTGTGGTTATGGAAAATTGTTCTGGTGCTATGTCTTCTTTTAAAGGAGAAACTTTAATAATTAATTTTGGGCGTACCAGTCATACTTATATAGTGTATTATTATGGCTGTGATATTTGTCAGGAAAAAGATGACCTAGTAGTGTATTGGCCATTGGGATTGAATTGATATGCAATGAGACATTCAATTGTTAGGATTTAGTTTGCACCCATCATTGTTATGTAATAAAGTACACTTGAGTTTTTGATGTAAAAGTTGCTTTTTCCCCTCTGATTGCAGTTAGAAAACCTACCTGCAATGGTAGCTGGGGTTTGGTCAGATGAAAATAATATGCAGCTTGAGGCAACTACCCAGTTTCGTAAACTGTTATCAATAGGTATGCCATGGTGTTTTAGTTCTTTTTTCAAGTTTTGTTTAGTTGTATCTCAATATACTTATCTTATGCTTAGTTAACTGTTGTCATATTCCGTGTCTAATTTGAGATTTGTTCTCTACCCAGAACGCAGCCCTCCCATTGAAGAAGTTATTCAAGCTGGTGTTGTTCCTCGTTTTGTTGAGTTTCTTATGAGGGAGGATTTTCCCCAACTACAGGTGAGATGAAACATTATGTAACCACTAACCAGTTTCATTTTTGTTTTATATGATATGTTGAAGATATAATTGCATATATGTTGTATAGTAATAAATATTTTCTATATGCTTTAGTTTGAGGCAGCTTGGGCTTTGACTAATATTGCTTCGGGAACATCTGACCACACAAAAGTGGTGATTGATCATGGTGCTGTTCCTATATTTGTGAAACTTCTTGCATCTCCTAGTGATGATGTTCGGGAGCAGGTATTTTCTGATCTTTTATTAATTCTGGGATTCTATGTAATTTATTTGAGTCATAGTTTGTTCAAGCACATACCATTTTTGTGTTTAATTGAGCAGCTGAAACAGAGTTTAATGTTCCTTTTGTCTCTTGTAGGCTGTATGGGCTCTAGGTAATGTTGCTGGAGATTCCCCTAAATGTCGTGACCTTGTACTTGGACAAGGTGCATTGATTCCTTTGCTGGCCCAACTAAATGAGCATGCTAAGTTGTCTATGTTGCGAAATGCTACATGGACACTTTCCAATTTCTGTAGAGGCAAGCCACAACCTTCTTTTGATCAGGTTAGTCTCTAAGAACTGTTTCTTATTATTGTTAATTGCTTCTATTTTATATGTAAGTTCACAACTGGTGACGTAAAATACGCGATATAAGGGCCATTTACTAATTTTAGTTGTTCATGATATTTTTTATTTGTTTTGACAGACAAGACCTGCGCTTCCAGCTCTTCAACAACTTATTCATTCAAATGATGAAGAAGTTTTGACTGATGCTTGTTGGGCGCTTTCATATCTTTCCGATGGTACTAATGATAAAATCCAAGCTGTAATTGAAGCAAATGTGTGTCCCAGATTGGTAGAGTTACTAAAGTAAGTATTTTAATAATTTATGTCAATTATGATTTCTTTAAGAATGTTTTGTTTCTAATGAGCTGGAATTTGGATTGTTTGGTGGTTTCAGTCATCCATCGCCTTCAGTACTCATCCCTGCTCTTCGTACAGTTGGCAACATTGTTACTGGTGATGATATGCAAACTCAGGTACCTGTCTTACCCATTTTATGTAGTTTGTGCTGTTTTTATGTATGTACATACAAGTGCTCTGAGAAAACATACAGTATCACTCGTTAAGTTTTGTAAATTTACGTAAGGAGCATTTTAAATATTTTTATCTTGTTGATTAAAATATTGGTGGATTAGCTTTTTATGTAAAGGGCTCTTAGAGTAGGACATTGTTTTGACCAACACCTTCAAAAGGGAAGTAGAGCAGCTATTGGACAATGGAGCGACTGAGGGAGTATAGCTTTTGTTAGAGAAACAAAGAGGACTTGTTTGTTTCTTTTTACTCAGCCATTTGTTGATTAAAATCCAGCATTTTTTAACCCCCAACATTCGATATTGACAGTAGTATTTTATAGAACTCTGCATTTTAAATCTAAAAAGTTTCTATTCTGAAGAAGTAACTAGTATTTTGTATGTTCAATTTTTTAACGCACCTAGGGTACATTATTTGAATACTTCAAAAGGGAAGTAGAGCAGCTATTGGACAATGGAGCGACTGAGGGAGTATAGCTTTTGTTGGAGAAACAAAGAGGAATTGTTTGTTTCTTTTTACTCTATTAGCCATTTGTTGATTAAAATCCAGCGTTTTTTAACCCCCAACATTTGATATTGACAGTAGTATTTTATAGAACTCTGCATTTTAAATCTAAAAAGTTTCTATTCTGAAGAAGTAACTAGTATTTTGTATTTTCAATTTTTTAACGCACCTACGGTATATTATTTGAATACTAATTTTGTTATAAGATGCTTCATTCTCAAAATAAATGACACATTGGACTATTTAGTTAGTTAAATATTCAGAATGCTCCTCATTGATAACAAAAGATATCCTGGAACAGGTAACATGATGAGTATTGTTTTGAGAAAATAGTTTTTTTTGATTTTTGCCAAAAAAAGGACATGCTGTTTTCTCAGAACTAGATTATATGTGTTGCTATGTTCTGCACACACACTTAAATATGTAAGAGCTGCATTTCTCAAGAATGAACATATTTGTTTGTTAATTTTAGTTATTCCTATTTAGTTCAAGGTTATTGCATACACAATTCATCTGATCCTAGGAGAAACTGAAAGTGAAATTCTGATTGTGTTTGCTTTGGTTAACCAGTATGATTTTGTGTTTAAATGTATTTCAGTATATCATAAATCATCAAGCACTGCCCTGTCTTCTGAATCTGTTGATCAATAATCACAAAAAGAGCATTAAGAAGGAAGCTTGCTGGACTATATCAAACATCACTGCTGGCAACAAGGAGCAGATTCAGGTAAGATTCCTGGGTTTGTTGGATTTATTTTCCGTTCCGTCAACCAGACTATTTAAAGTATTAACCTTGACTGGTAATTGTATTTGGTGATAATGCTGCAGACAGTGATCGATGCAAATATCATTGGGCCGCTTGTTCATTTACTTCAGAATGCAGAATTTGACATCAAGAAGGAGTCTGCGTGGGCCATCTCAAATGCTACTTCTGGTGGAAGTCATGACCAGATTAAGTAAAGACTGATCATTTTGCCTTTGGTCATTTCCTTTTCAAAAAATGTTGATGCTTATAAATGTTGATAAAATAATTGCAGGTATCTTGTTAGTCAGGGATGCATCAAACCTTTATGTGACTTACTTGTGTGTCCAGACCCTAGAATCGTGACAGTTTGTCTAGAGGGACTTGAGAACATATTGAAAGTGGGCGAAGCAGAGAAGAATTTGGGAAGATCTGGAGACGTAAATCTTTATGCACAGTTGATTGACGATGCTGAAGGATTGGAGAAAATTGAGAACCTACAAAGCCATGATAACAATGAGATTTATGAGAAAGCAGTTAAGCTTCTTGAAACATATTGGTTGGAGGAAGAGGAGGAGGATGTGATGCCGCCTGGCGAAACAGCGCAGCCAGGTTTCAATTTTGGTGGTGGTGATGTTGCTGTTCCCAATGGTGGCTTCAACTTCAACTGAATCAAGGTAAGGTTGCTTACAATTTTTTTTTATTTTCATTCCAGTCTTCATAATAGAATTTATTTTTCTATAAAAATGATCTAATTTTTTAAATGAATTGATTTAGATAATATTATGCACTAATAATAACGTTGTTTTTTGTGACTTTGACCCAATTTATTTTCATTGTTTATAGGAGAAATTACATTGAATGATTTACTCCAAAAACAAACTTTTACTAGGTTTTGGTGAAGATTGTTGCTGTGTGAATAAACTTTGATGCTTTGGTTGAAAAATTACCATAAAAGCTTTTACATTTTCAGGTTGGTCTTATTGAAGCGGCGGTGGTTTAAGTCAAAGAAGTATTGCGGGCATCGATCTATTTAATGAGGTTCATTTATGTAGTGTGGTTGAAGTTTTATGGAGTGATTGAGGTTTTTTACAATGAATATCACTAAAATGTTGATGAATTATGTAAAAGTAATATTGTGTTATTTCTCTTTTGGAGACATTTGACCTTTTAAATTGGGATTTATAGAATTTCCCCTCTTTTGCATCTACTGTGTCATGTTTTTTTGTTATGGTTTTAATTGATTTGTGATTGGCTTATTAATCGCATCATTCTTTGTCTTGCATGAATGCAATATTGGTCTTTCTATTTCATGTGATTTTGTCAATTAGACTTTTCTATTTATGTTAAAGCACAGATTCTTTGCAAAGGAAAAAGTAACTAAAAGGTCATTACTAAAATTAGTGTGTTTTATTTGTTGCACCTTTTTGTGACATTGGTAATATTCGGTACTTTTTATCCTAAAGGTAACATATTTAATTAATGTGTTTGATGATACATTGATATGGGCATAAAAACCGGGTTTGGACCGACCTGGTGGACCCGACCTGGACCCGCATATGGGTAGTACTCGATGAGAGGTGTACCCGGGTTGGACCTGTTTAAACCAGTAGGGTTGGAATCGGTTTTAGATTGAGTTTTCTAGTGACCCAATCCAAATCGAACCGGGGACACATAAGAAAAAAAAACAAAGCCTGGTATTGGACCCGACCTGGACCCGACCCGGACCCGACCCAGGTATAGCGAGTAGGGTTTTTAAGTAGGTGAATCCAACCCGGGTTCATACCCAGTTTTGCCTCAACCCGGGTACAAAAAAAACCGGCTGGGCCGAACCCGGTTTGTACTTGGTTTCGGGTACGGCCCAAAACCCGTTTTACCCACCTCTAATTGACAGTGAAAAATGTTTTTGATGAAGTGGTAGAAAATAACAAGATTCAAAATGTCCAAATCATATGATTGTGATGACATGCCAACTTCTAAACATACATCTTTCGTTTCTCTAGAAACTTTTTAGTTAGCCAAAAGGCTATAATATTTATTTTTTCAAAATATTTTCTTAATAAATGTGTACTATCTTCTCTCATCCTTTTGGTATTTGAAGAAACAAGAAGTTGCGCAATCTGTTTTTAAGCAAAGTACAGTTAAGCCAATTGATTTTAACAATGAGTGTCAAGATTCGAGATCAATCACACACACACACACACACACACACACACATATATACACTTATAATCAAATGAAGTATTTATCGGTTACAATACGGAGACGTTGAAAATCTTTTGACCATTTTTGCTGTTATCAAGAATACATGTTAGTTTATTTGAACAAAAGAATTATAACTAATGTTAAGTCTGTAAATTCTCATAAAACTTGGGAGTAGCAAGTTCAAAAGAAACCATATGCTTGTAGCGATTATAAACAAGACATGTTGCCTAAATAGTTAGTCAACATTCTTTATTTACATAAATTCTAAATGCCAACATGCCACGCATGCTTCTTCTAACTGCCTTAATTCCTTATTCACATCCATTTCAAGCTCGCATCAGCCACACATGTTTCATTCAACTGTCACTGTATATCACTACTTATTCTTTATAGACACTTTAAACATCAAAATCGATTAAGGGTGACCAACCGCCACACACTATAATCGTCGTTAGAGAAACTTACCCCCTAACTTAAGTAAAATATTTTCACCTAATACAACTAAACAAATAAACTTAGTTGAAACAAAGCAAGCATTAGCACCACCAACTTTAAGCCCAGTATGAAAACGGGTCAAGTTCCGCCATTCTTTTGGCAGTTACATCTTTCCACACTGATACCCATATCATTGCAGCCCGAATCTTGCACCACCTTCCCCTGGGAGATCCAGATCCATTGCTTGAGCAACAAATGCCAAAATCAGAAGGAACAAAATCCATGCTTTGATCATTTGCTCCATTTGCTTGCCATGATGACGTCCCATCATGAAGATCAAAAGCATCATACCCACCAACTCCCAGTTGACTCCTATTACTCGGTCCACTGCTATGCGGATGTGAAATCTGCATTTGCAATTCATCTGTAAAAAATTAAGCTCTATAAACAACAAGAGATGACAGGAGTAACAGAATCTAACTTCACAACCCCTTTTAACTTTAAAAGATTCCCCATGAAACCAAAAAAAGTGACTAGCCATTGAATCCCTACCATTTAGGTGTAGAGAAAATAATCCTGGCCCATTAACTATTTGATGGCCCGATTCAGCTTATGTTTATCTTTGACGGGTCAAACAAGTAAAAGGAATTGCTTATGAAACGGGTCAAAAATAGCCTGATGTGTATTTTGGATGCATAAAACCTTCTAAATCATTTTCTTCACGAGTTTTGATTAGTATTTGACCGAATGAAACTTTTGTATATCATATTTGACAAACTAATATTTATTAAACCCGTTAACCAACCCACCCAATGTTCCATCTGTGTTAAAGAGTAATTGTATGTTTCTCATTGTTGGCGACGTCTTGGAAGTTCAAACTGAAAGTTAAGGAGCCAAGAAAAACAAACAATTTGTGAAACAGAAGCCGGAATATAAAGTAATATTGCTAATCAACTTGTTAATATTGTGAGAACGGGATGTTAACATCTTGCATGCCTAAACTAGCAATTCTAAGAAGGTCACCATGAAGATTGGCTGCTAGCACCGGGGTCGCAACCGCTGACAGATCATCAATTGGTATCACTCCAACCAACTCTTTGAAAACTTGATGCTTCAACCTTTCCACCATAGACTGCAAAACATACTAACACATCAGTTGAATGCTATATAATGGATTTGAACAAGATTTCATCAGTTATGAAATATGTTTACCTTCTGAAAATCATTAAGTTGATTCATGGATAGATGAGTTTCACCATCAAAGGTTGCCCCTACAACTTCCAAAATGGAATTGAACAAAAGCCCCATCCCATCTGCAACACAGCTGTACATATACACCTTGTCATCTAAAATACAAGCTTTGGCGTGTTTGATTATCGCCTTCCATATGCTGTTATTGGGCCCGCCAAGTAGCTATATCATCCAACATCAAAATTATAGTTGATTCATCCAGGAGAAGTTCATAAAAAGATGAAAAAAATAAGTAAATCAAGAATCTCTTACTGAGCAAAGAAAAGACTCATTAGTAGTATACACTTGTAAAAAGTCTTTCAAGGTATATATTCTGAGTGATGCCAATCGCTTATGCAAAACCCCATCTTTTGCTATCTTTTCCAAGCGCCATATGTCATCACCCAAGGATGGAGGATGGTGCTTTTTGTATGCTAAATCAAGAAAGAAAACACTGATTTTATAATTTTTTTTTAATCAAGAAAACCATTTATAAGCTGCTAACATTAAAATTACTAAGGGTTATCGACTTGGTTCCGTATCATTAAGTAAACGATTAATCTGGCTAAACATATGCTAATTCTGGTTATTAAAT
Organism: Flaveria brownii; assembly: GCA_018326445.1. NCBI lineage: Eukaryota > Viridiplantae > Streptophyta > Magnoliopsida > Asterales > Asteraceae > Flaveria > Flaveria brownii. The sequence goes on from BJCN01220471.1 coordinate 11,530, forward strand.
ATTTGGGTTAAATAATCAGTTTCATACCAGCTGCAACAAAGTGATAATGTAAGGGTAAACTAGAATTACCCAATACCCTTTCTTTTAACCTAATTTGTAAGACTTATAACTCCCATTTCACAAGACAGCTCTCATTTCTTTCCACGAAATTGTCCTTTTTGGTCATATTATCTATTTATTCATCAAAACAATGAGATTTGCCAACCACTCAAACATCTGATTATGTTATTGCTACAATTTCAAACTGCATGTGGTTTTATTATGACTGAATTATCTGATTCTGATTATTTAGCAAAACATAATCACTTTCAAGAACATAAAAGACAGTAGAAGAGATGGATGAAAATAGAACGAAGAACTTACACTCTCCTCTTTGATCTTTTACCACAAAAGCGTCACTTCTTGCTTCTCTAATTCTCACTCCAGCAATTGCCATTTGTGCTTTTGCCCCTAACCTAAACTTCCTACTCCTTCTCCAGCTTGAATTATCAGTATACATCACATCGCCTAACTCTGCTATACCTTCTTTTAGATTTATTACCAAATTCCCTGCTAGCAACGGCCTTTTTCCTTCTCTTGCATATATAACTTTGGCATCAAAATCACTCTGAGGCCAATCTTCATGATCATCAGCAGGGAAATCACCATCAAGAGGCACAATCACTATCTTCAGTGATGAAAAAGGTCCATATGATACAATCTGATTACTATTAGCATCAAACAACACTAGTCCGATAGCACTATTATCCTTGGATTCTATCCTACTGCCAGTGAAATATGTGGGAAGAAGCTTAGTCACAAAACGAAGCTGCAAGGACGTGGTACTACGAGATTGAAGTGCATCAGAAGGAGATCTATAAAAAACGATATAACTAAATAAATAAACAGATATGAATAAAGTCATGCTACATGAACATGAATGGAGATGCCAAGATACAACCTTGGTAATTTGCCAAAGAACTTTTCAAAACCACGCTCCACCTCATCACGCACCTAACAGAAAACATGTAAGCGTCTACTGAATAAAAGTACCTAACAGAAAACATGTAAGCGTCTACTGAATAAAAGTATCTTATGTTAAATAAATCACTTGCCAACAATAATCAAACATATACAAAAATAATCAAAAGTAACAGCAGGCGCAATTTAACAAATTCTAACATACGAATACATGTCAACCAAAAACAATGGATTTAAATAGTAAGGAAAACATGATAGTACCACTCCACGAATTAATGGTTCCAACGTTGCTGTTAATTCTTCAGATGAATACCGTGGCATGACTTTTCTAGCATTGCTGTAAAGGAAACAATACCCACACAAACAACATTCACAAACAATTCCCAAAAAATCAAAAAAAAAAAAAAAATCAAGAATTTGCTATATCTGATTCACTCACTTTGAAGATCTATTTGCCTGTGGTTCTTGATTAGAAGGCCCAGAACCATCTCCTTCATCCCTCTCCTCATCACTAAATACCCGTTTCGGTCCCATCAAACACCAATAAATAATAACAAAATTAGCAATCAAAGAATTATAACTGTAAACTGTCACAATAGGATCTTATTTATAGACAGAAAAGCGATTGGAAGCTTATTTGAAACTTCCAAGTAATTTTTCTACCTGCAATGTGGGCTTCAATTGTCCAGGAGGGTGTGGTTTTGTCACATAATATAAAATAATGCCCTCTATACCACCATATCTTTTTCTTCTTTCTACTTTAAAACAAAATCTATGCCTCAGCCCACATCACTTATCATCAACATTGCTGAAATTTACACTAGCTAATCATTACCTAATTATAATCTCATAACTTTTATATAAACAATTTCATACCAAAACATTAGTCTTTATAGATTTAATTTCATGTCACTACAACCCTAAATATAATCTCAAATAAGCTAAACCCATTTCATACCAGTTTTATGCACAATATACAATTGGGTTATTAACGGTTGAAAATCAGAATCAAGAGCCCTAAATGGCCCCACAAAGTACAAGCAGTAATGGTGGTAAAACAAGAGTGTGTAGGAGAGAGATATTACGCGTAGGTGGTCGAAAGAAAGATGAATGGGTGTTAGGGTTTTACGAGGAAGATTGTAGGAAGTTACAGAGACGCGTGGAGACGATGTGTGGACTTTCTATATTTTCATGTTTTTGGATGTTTGGTTAATTACATCGTACTTACTTCCATGATTAGTTTATAGGATCCATGAATAGAAGCAAGTGTTCGATAAAAAAGGTTGTTATTTTTTTTTAAATTTATTTGTGTTTTTTTACGGTAATTATGTTATCTTGTTTTGAAAAATATGTGTTATTTTAATTGGGTCTTCAA
>BJCN01220517.1:0-14223 GCA_018326445.1 Flaveria brownii
TTGCCTGCTGTAATCGTGTGCTGATTTACAGGGATTATTCCCCGGCAAATCCATTACCTTTTATGTTCTCTGACCGTTATTGAATTATCGATTATGATTGGGGTGATTCCGATGTAATTAAATATAGGGCACGTGTCCTGCTGGCTTACCCGTTCCGCCCGCATAGGCCGGGCTTTCGGGTTCGGGTACCCGGTCTTGTGTGGGTTATTTTTACCCTACGTCTACATGGTGGTTCTATCACGGGTGGTGGTGATATCGTGTTTTATGCCAAGGTGGTGGGATTTTTGGACTGAATTGCCAAACATTTCAAAACCACAGGGACTAAAATAGTAATTTATTTAAAGGGGATATATTAAATAGGGTTTAAAAAATAGAAAAATAAAACATATATGTAAAATGACCAATATACCATTCATTTAACGGAGAATGTTGGATGAAGTTAACGAAATGTATGAATATGACAAGATTTGTAAACCACAGGGACACAGATGCGAAAAAATAAACTATTGAATGAAAGTGGCAATTTCCACCAAACCATAGTAACGAAAATGATAATTTACTCTTTAAAAAAAATAAACCTTACTCATTTGTGTTAATATCATTTCGAGCGTGCTGTGAAAGAACCCTGAAGGAAAACGAAATGTTCATTTTCTTGAAAAAATCTAGCAACAATTAAACATCTACCTATACATATAATATAAAAACATATAATAAAAAGAAGTTTTTAAGGTGACACATGTCAAAATATTAGGCTTTTTTATTTTAATTTTAAAAATTAGATGTTTTAAAAATTAAAACCAGGAAAAAACACACTTTAAAAAATAAATGTATAAAATTTTTTTCATAAACAATATACCGAACTATTTTAAAAACCACTTTTTAGATTTATAAGAATGATTTTAAAATGTAATTACTAAGAAAAATGTTAAGAAAATAGTTTTATAAAATAAAATTCAAAATGATATTATTGTTGTTTTAGCAGAATTAATTACTTTTGTAACATCTCATGTTTTCGTTAAATTAGAAATTAACCTCGTTAAATTCTTGTAAGTACCTTTTATGCCATTCGTAAAACCTTGAGGGTTATTTATGATTACTCTTTGTAATTTATCCATTTATTCATTGATCTAATGGTTAATAATCAATTTAATAAAATAAGCATAATAATAATAATGATAATAATAATACTAATAATTATAACCTTTACTTATTAGTATGAGTTTTAACTTAAATGGTGATAATAATAAAAATAATAATAATAATACTAATAATAATAATAATAATAATAATAATAATAATAATAATAATAATAATAATAATAAAAGTAATAACTAATGAGATGGAAAAAATGTTTAAAACTTTGAATTATGAAGTCAAGGGGCTTTAATGTCAATTTGGAAAACTTAAAAGGGAAGTTTGCACATGAAATAATACAAACTCAAACCGCAGGGACCAAAGCTGTCAATTATTAAAATTAGGAACCCCCTCCTCTTTCGCCGGCCCGTTTTTCCGGTGGTCGACTCCGGCGGCCTCCGGCGACCACCAAACCACAACCGAGCATGAGATTTAATGCAAATAAACCATTTAAAACCTTTCGAGACCTTGATTCTAACCTATCACCATGTTTTTACTTGCCATTAATGATCGTTATGAGCATTCAAGCATGAAACCGAAACTTGCCTTCAACAATTGAATCGTTCGAACAATTACAACTTGTAATAACTCAATTAATCACACATAAACGATCATCTAACTATCTCTAACCTTTTCCTAGTTCCAATTTCACCTGAATCACACATTTCCTTCCCATTCAAACAATCACCATAACCGCGACCTGCAACTTATCCCACAACCATACTCGAAGCAATTTAACCTAGAATTGATATAGGGCTTTTCATCAGTGAAGCCATTAGAAGTTTCCTGTGCGAGAAATTTGATTATTACCATCATTTGCACCTCAAACCGTTTCCTTCCCTGCCGCGGTCTGATCTCCGACTCGTTCATCTCCAATCTATCGGCATATGGGTAATTAAACACTCACTTAGACTCGTCTTAACATGGGGAGCAAAAGCCCCATGAACATGATCATGAACCGTATCGATTTGAGGTTCAATTTGATCCAAATCCATTCTAGGGTTCTTATGAAATTGGGGTTGTTTTACAATTTGGTTTAAAAGAATTTAAAGCGGGGAATAACCACGGCCATGGCCCTGGTTCACCGGTTAGATACACACATTCTAAACTTGAGGTCCCGGGTTCAAACCCGGGCACCCTCAAGTATTTTTTTAAGCCTTTTTCGCCTTTAAAAAATTATAAGAAAATTTCTTAAAATTATAAAAATCAGTTTTATAAACTTTGTTTATTCACAAAGTTATCTAACTATTTTCTGAAAAATTATTCCTTTAAAAACCTTAATTTTTTTTATATATAAAGTATTATTTACAAATACTATAAATAGTTATTTTCTTATAAAAATGGACTTTAAATAATAATTTAAAAACATTAAATTATGATTGGACACTATAGTACTTTTAGTTGTGGAATATTCAGGATAATTGCAATTATATATTTTTATAATTTCACAAACTACTTATAAACGTTATTTTGAGTTATTTCTTTATAAAATGTACTTTAAATGAAAACTTAAGTTAATAAATCATTATTGGTCAATGCGTTATTTGATCATAGATAAATCATGTTTATTATTAAGGATTATAAAAACTTATTTACATTCTATTATGCCTAGTTTCTTTTATATATTAAAACACTTAAAACGGTATAATTCTTTTTATTGAATCTAAATATAAATAATTACGTATATAAATTTATTTACATATCAAAACCCTACAATTCCATTGAAACCCTAGTTCTCGTTAGAACTTTAATATTATTATTAACTTAAAACTTGTAAATATAAATATATATTTAGGTATCTTGTGAAGGACTACGTTGAAGAGTTGTTTGTTATTCTTTTAACCTTCATTTATACAATTATACATCATGTGAGTATTTCTATACCCCTTTTTCATATTTTTACACTTTAGGGTGAAACATGTTACCTTATAATCGTTGCACCTGTAAAACGTTTGATTCTTGTAACTTATGGCAATTTACTTGTATGTTGTGGTTAGTTGATCTTTGTAGCTACCAAGTAATGTCGAATATATGTACAATCATTAACTATTGCTAGCCTGGCGACGTCATAAATCTATGGGCCTGACAAGCCTGCTTGGTTAATCCAAGTACACTTAGCTAATCGTATATACTTTTAACGTTTAAGACTTGTAAAACTTTGTCAAGGTTTAATTGTGCATTCTGTCTTACATCCCTAGTTACTTTGTTCTCTAACTTACAACATGAATTCCCATCTTTTAAATACTTATGTATTGAAATCTATGGGAATCTTACCAACATTATTGTTGACCTTTTATTTTTAACATGTTTTGAAAAATACTCAAGTTTGATCACCACTTTTGAAGCTTGTTCACACATAGGAATGGACCTAGTTAAACAAATGAATAAGCTTGTTATATTTCTTATTATGCTTGTTAAATTCTTTATTTGAGACTTATGTTTGTAATGTTACCTTTGAAATTTATGAATAATATATTTGGATTTAATAATAACGTTATGTGGTTGTGAACGATCTTAACTCTCACATCTCGACGTTTCTGCCGCCAAGGTTGGGGTGTGACATCAACCTCCAACAACACAGACTCCAATCTCGAGTCAAAACCCGAGCCGACCCCTACTGCTTAAACAACAGCTCCGTCGCCGGCGGGAATCCCACCACTTCATACCGCAAATAGCACCCGATTAGCTGAACTGTAGCGGCGATTGTATAACCGCCGCATAGTCGTTCAATCGTCTCAGGGGCTTTCTAAGCGCAGGTGTTGCAATCGGTGCTTGATAGATCCCCACGGCACTTGTAAACTCCAGTGACGGATGTGGGTAACTTATGGTAATGAGATGCGACGACGACGATGGTGGCGGTGGTGGTGGCGGTGGTGGTGGTGGTTCTTTCGGCGGGTCTGGTGAGCCTAGGGAGGCCGGAGATGGTGGTGGCACCGGAGGAGAGGATTCGAGACTCCATTGTGTGGTATGTGAGAGAAAACTGTTGAAGTGGCAATGGTGATGGTGAGTGAACTCTATGTGCTAACAGATTAGGGTTTATGGAGGTGGAGATGGCGGTGACGGTGGGAGGAGGAGGAAGTGGAGGTGGCGGTGGTTGTTGACTCCAGAGAGAAAGAAGGGGGGTAGTGGGTTAGGGGTTTTAATTTTAAGGGCATTTTAGACTTTTAACAAGAGAGTTAATAGAATAATTTAACGGTGTTAGTGTTTTGGATTCAAATGGGAACAAAAATGAAACGTTAGGGGGTATATGAAGATTTTTAAACTGTAGGGATGAAAATGGTCAAAATCACCAAACCTCAAGGATGCAAATGGTAATTTACTCTTGTATAAATTTTGACATAAAAAACTAATGGCCGTCAAAACTAGCAACAAAAAGTGATAGGTTTTTTTATCTAGTTGTTGAGACTCGATCAAAAACAAGTTAATATATCAGTTTTACCTACCTTTATTGCGTAAGGGTAAGTAAGATCATTTCTATAGAAAATTTGTGCAGAGTGTTAATCAATATGACTCAATTGACTTATAGACACAAACTATAGAATAAAATTAAAACTTTGGATGAATTAAATAACACCAATGTAAAAAGCAACAAACTTTAGAACATCAATTTGGGGTTTCTAATTCTACAAGATCAACAATTGATATTTTTAAATTATGGTTTGTAAGAACTTAACTTCAAGATTTTACTTTCGATTAAAGTGATAAACAAAAAACAATCTTTTAAGACTCGTTCACTCATAAGATTATCAATTCACCTATATCAAGTTGTCTACTTTTCTTAATATGCTCACGATGCAAGGAAACCAAAAACTGATAATCAAGCACACTATTTTATTTAAAGTAAACCGTTTGAATTAATCAAAACATAAAACTTCATTCAATAGTCTAATTTTCATTACAAAAACCTATATAAACTATACCAATTGTCTCACTTGACAAGAATTGTACTCCTAAAAGTAATCAAGAAAACCTAGCCATGATTATCTTCATTAAATCTTCAATCTTTCCTTCAATGATAATCAATGATGATGTGGAGGATGTTGGGAAGCTTCAAAGAACCAAAAATCTCCTTGAATTTGCTAGATTTCGTGTAGGTGAAGTTGTTTTTTGAATTGGGCTTGATTTGATTGAAATAAACTTGAAAATCCCTTAATTTGGAGTCTGTTCAGCCACCGACGTATGATACGCCGGCCTTGGGCGTATCATACGCCCCCTTAGCTTCCCTCCACCTAACTTTCTCTTTCTTTTTTCAAATGTGTCCGCTGATATGCCGATACACTTCAAATTGTGTTTTTTTGTAACTTTTGATATTTACCACTCCACTTCTTGTACTTTTGTGTTTTGCTTCTTTTGCTTTCAATTAAGCTTGTTTAGGCTTCTAGCACCTATGAACAAAAGACAACCAAATTAAACTTATTTCATAATAACAATGATTTAAAACATGTATTTAGATCAATGAAACATTAAATTATTACACACGATCATATTTCCAAACCTTAGGACTAAACGTGTAATTTTTCAATCCTAGGGATGAAAGGTGAAATTTAAAGAAACCTCAGGAACGATCCATGTAATTTACTTTATATATATTTACATAAATAATAACTATTATATATAAAATTAAATAGTTTTATAATATATATATATATATATATATATTATGTTATGCATGAAAATAATATATGCAAAATTAACTATAAATATATATAATAAAACATTTGAATAATAAATGAGGTGAGCCCGGGCTTGATCTCATGAGCTGAGCTCGCGCTTAAAAAAATCTTTAAAAGAGTTGAGCTCAAGCTCTATTAATTCAAAACAAGACAAGCTCGAGTCTATAAAAGCTTTGACTCGCCTCGGCTTGTTTACACTCTTAGGTTTTAGCTTTTGTTTCCTGCAAATTGAGGCAAAATATTAACAATTTGATGCTAAAAGGATCAAATATCTTAAACGCTAAAAAGGATGCATGCTGATAGGACTTAAAATCATATAGTAACTTAATTTCAAAGTACATAATAGGTCTGATGTATCAAAATACAATAAGCAGGTCAAGCTATTTTTCATGTTTCGATTTAGGTTTTGCCTTTAAAACCAAGGATTTTAATTCTAAGAACGTACCCGACACTTGATTTACTGCTTTGTGCGGGGGCTAGATCGCTTCTCGATCCGATATACATTTCCTTTCCGTATGTTTTATGCAAAAGTTTGTTTCTCACAACTTGAACCCATCACCTTAAGGTCCTAAAGCATCAATCTAAAGCATCAATCTTACTGCCATCAATGTTATTAATTTCAGAGAAATAAACTAGTCACATGATATATTTTTAATTACTGTGATTCATATTATCAATGATAAATGACATGTATACTCTTGACACATGTTAGCAAGTAGAACTATAATCACATACAAAAGGCTTAAACAAAGACACTTAATAAGTTACCCAAAGGCTTAAACAAAGACAAAACACTTGCAAGACATGCACTTAATAAGCACAGACTAATTGTCCCTAATACTCTACTTTTGGCACGTTAGCAAGTAGAACTATAATCAAGAACAATAATCTATAAAACATTAAGGTATATAAAAGTTTTAGTTATGAAAGGGTGGTGTGTTGCAATTAAAAGAATTTGAACCAGCAACCAACATGAGCTCTAACTTCCCGCAGTTGACAAAGAATCCATTATGCTTATCTGTTACTCTACGATCCGCCCTCCCATTTTGTCATTCTAAGCAATACATTTTTGGAAATATCAAATGAAGAAGACAAAGTTTTAGCATCACAAAGCTTAACTAAAAAAAGGAAATAAAAAATCACCTAATTATGTGTTCCAGATGAATTGATGTAGAAATATATATAGGCTTAGATGGATTGTCATAACCCATCCACATAATTTGAGCAAAAAGAAGCTCAGTCACTGTTAGAAAAATCTAGGAAAAATAAATTGAAAAGATCATGATAATTCTTCTTAAAAGAGGCCATTAAATCAAAAAATCACATAAATTAAAAAAAAACTCTGTTACCTAACATATGTGTTGTGTTTGTTATTGTTTTGCTTTAAAGATTGGGAATGTATGAACAGGGTTTGTTTTTCTTGTTGATTGAACTCTGATGGACCCAATCATTATTGTCGAAACATTTATCCACGTGACGAATCACGAATCTAATGGAGGAGATAAAAGAAGGCACATCCACTTGCGTAAAAGTAAACCAAACAAAAGAAGAAGAATATATACTAATAACTAATTTACTTGCACAAAAAAATGAAAGATGGTTGTGTCGATGATAATCATGATATTATAACTGTTGGGTTAATCTTGATCAGGTCAATTTACGGGTTATTGGTCACGGGTCATTAGTAATTTAGTCACATGTTTTGATTGAGTCAAAGTAGTGGTTTAGATGGTTATTGATAGTGGGAGTTAAGTTGTGGGGTAGTTACAAGTAAATAGGAACTATTTATGTTGAATGTATCAATATATATTCTAAGTTTATTAATGAATAAATAGAACAAATGTTAAACAGTAAAAATTCTATTTTTCTTGTTTGTAAAATCAGGATCTGAAACCAACAATAACAACAAGCAAAGTTTGGTATTAATAATCTTTCGTTCATTAGATTACATTGATTACTTGTTTTGGGGTGTTTAGATGTGTTTAAACTGATTATTGCAATCTATAGTGAGATCCTCAAAAGTATTAATAATCTAATGGATTTATGTCAGTAACTTCATGAGCAAATACAAAGAAAATAAAGCAATATTAAGCAATTTCCAACTATAAGAAATGATAATCATCCAACAATTGAACTTAATCAAAATACATTTATTTAGAATTTATAGTAAACTGATTTCATTATAAACTTGCCTTATGTTGTTCATTTTTCCATCTTAAAATGTCAACCCATATTTGTCAAAAATGTTTATTTCATGATTATGATGGTAATTTGGTAAAGTGTCTAATACAAGACTAATTATTTGAAAACAAGCAGCATTCTTTAAAGTTACAGTCAACATCTCCACCTTTTTCAATGGCAACCACATAAATTGAGCAATAGACTTTTTCATTCAAAAGGTATGCTCCTTATTTTATCATCATTTTTTAACAAGCATTGCAGCTAAAGTGGATAGGTATTTTTATATTTCGTCATGAAGAAAGATCTTTACTTAATTAAACATTTCAACAAACAAGTGGTGTGTATTATGGAATCGAGCAAATAACTTATCCCTGGATTTGTTAAACCCTCAATATGGATCACTTGTATTGTTGTAAACGAACTGAATGTTTAGCAAACTGTTCGTGAACCATACGGCCAGAAAGTTTTTTTATATACATTCTTTTAATGAACGAACGAACGAACATGAATTATATTCTACTAATTAAATGAAGCACTCGACAGAGGTTGTGTTCGTTTGGTAATATGTTCGCTAATGTTTATTCATTTACGTTCGTTTATTTATGTTTTTAAGGGTATTATTATTATATTTTGTAATTTTTAATGTTTAATTTATTACTTTGACATTTAAAGTAGAACTCTAGTTATTTGAAGCAAAGTGTTGATTGTTCTACACTAATGCTTCCTGCCTTAATTACTAGACTCTGAAAGCATATTAATCCTACTATGCATGGAATATTTGCTTATACAACAAGAGGCAAAGTTTGGTATAAAGAATATTTTCTTTCATTAGATTCTATTGTTTACTTGTTCTGGGGTGTTTGGATGTACGTGTTTAAACTGATTATTGCAATCTAATTTTTTTTTTTGAACGGTGACTTTCTTATGAGTGACTCAATGTTACATCGCCCCCTGGGCGACCCTAGCCAAGATCTGCCCCAGACTATGTTGTCTGAACTGGGTCCACGCTGGATTGTCAGACTTGGTTACGGTGTTCCCCCGGAAACCGTACTGCCTCCACAAGGGTTGCCCCTCTGGAGTAACAGCCGGATGAAAACCGGGGTCGAGCTCTGAGAATCGGCCTCCGCAACCACTGGCTTAAAGGAAAATTCTCTTCATTGCTCTAAATGTCCTCAAACCATAACCAAAGAGGTTTGAACCCCTGACCTCCACTTTGGGATGGGGGATTCTTACCACTAGGCCACAAGTGTGAAGACATTATTGCAATCTAATTAAAGTGAGATCCTCAATGGTATGAATAATCAAATGAATTTATGTTTCTGTTGCTAAACAGTAACTTTAGGACAGATTCAAAAAAAATAATACAATAAGCAAATTCCAACTTAATAAAAACAAAACAAAAGATAACCATCCAACAAAACAAATTTATTCAAAATTTAAGTAGACTGATTTTATTATAAACTTGCCTTATGTTCTTCATTCCCATCTTAGAATCCCAACCCATCTTAAATCATTAGCCTATTTTTATTTGTCAATTGATTTATTTCATTATTAATTAAATTGGTAAATTCTCTAATACAAGACTGATGTGAAAACAAGCATCGTTCTTGTAAGGGTCTTGTAATTGGAACACCCACCCATTTTAATTCAACCCCCTCCCCCGTCCACTCTATATGTCTTGTACAGTACGATACGAGTTGTATAGGGTTAAAAAGTATTTCCTAATATTTTCTAACGTGCAAGATACCCAATCATATATCAGCTGAACTTATATGTGACATGTGGTGCCTGACCTGTGCAGCAATCACCACAAGTAGAATAAATCGGGAATAGTGCACCACTCGCGACTCTCGCCACGTCCTGCAATGCACGTGACAATCATCCGATGAAAATATTTGATGACGGGTTATCTAGTAGTAGTGACACTCCCCTTGGTCCTCATAAATGGACCGCCTACAATCTGAGGCCACCACACTCTTAATGTCCTCTCCTGCACCTCTCTAATACCCTCGATAAAGAGAGGGATAATAGGCTCCGACTCGGTGTAGAATCCATGAGATAATAGTGAATTGACCAATCGACATTTAATGGTCGTGTCCAAATAGCAAAAAAGAATTGTCGGGATCCACGTCCACTACGTGACGACCACCGCCTGCACTTGGCGAGGAACGTAAGTAAATGTGGACGAAAACTCCATGGTCATCTCTAGATAAGATTGCAAGAACACGAGCATAAACATACGTCTCCACGGAGTATCCTCTTCGATAATAGCAGCCAATTTGTCGTGCTCACCGAGCTCGGCCATCACCTCTCAGTCAATGGCCTTTTGATGGCCGATCCTTATCCACACATACTTCGAGCACTTTGCGTGCTCGTTGCTGCCCTCCGCAAAATGTAACCATGAATGACTGGCAAGAGCGTCTACAACATCAACCTCGACCTCTGTATAGCACTATATGCCACGTATAGGTGTCAAATGTATGACTCTAGCTAGCTATACGTGTCAACTCTATACGCGTTTATATGCTATATGCCACATCTAGCTTTCCTAAAGGACTTGTGTGGCCTGCGCTAGTTTTATCGTCTAAAGGGGCCATACACAACGTATGGAGCTATATATGTTTTTGAAAACCACTGATTTGACTTGGAACGTCGGGTATCACATACGAAAACTGATAAGCCACATATAGGACTATACGACGTGTAAGATGTGTCGATTTATATGATAGGATGTCTTAATATTAGGACCATTGTTTAAGCACATATACGGTACCAAATCTCAAAATAACCTGCACTGTCAACTTTTCCATCTTTTCGCAATGGCAACCATATAAAGTGAGCAGCAAACTTTTTGACTTAAAAGGTATACTCCTTATTTGATTCATCATTTTTTTTACAACGATTGCAGCTAAAGTTGATAGGTATTTCAGTTTTATATCATGTAAGAAGATCTCAATTAAACATTTCAATAAACAAGCTAGTGGCGTGTGTTTATGGATCAAGCAGATAACTTATCACTTGATTTGCTCAACCCTGGTTATGGATTACTTGTATTACTATAAACGAACACAACGTTCAATGAACTGTACATGAATTATTTGACGAGAAGTTCTTTTTTCATGCATTCATCTAACAAATGAATGAACATTTATTTTGTTTGATTAATTAAGTGAACACACACGACAGAGTCGTGTTCAATTATATTCCTGAAAGTTCGATAGTATATCCGTTTATGTTCATTCATTTAAGTTCATTTAATTATGTTTTAAGGGCCTTTTTATAGTTTTGTAATTTATAAAAACTACAAATCGTATTTCAACATTAAAAACTAACTCATTTGAAACTTAAATCTTTGTCACATTATGTTGGGTTGTTTTTGTTTATGATTAGTATGCCCTAAAATGCGCCTTTGTTTTGAGAGAATATTATTTATGATTATTATGTAAAGTATTTAACTATGTATTAGTTTAAGGTGCTTATGTCTAATGTTTGAAATTAAAAGTATTTATTTTTATATTTTAGAATATTGTATGACTGTTTTCCTTTATTTTGGGTTAATTTTGTTAATGACTAAATGAACGCACAAGACAATGGTTGTGTTCGTTTGGTTATGTGTTTATGAACGTTCATTAACATGTTTAATTCCTTAATAAACGAACATAGACAATAATTTTCATGCGCTTATGTGTTCGGGAATAGTTGGTGAACAAATTCATCGTTAAACGAACGAACATTAAAAATGCTTTGTTTGGTTTGGTTACGACCCTAATCACTTGGATCAAATCGGCTACGGACATATAAAAATTAAGTACTATAATCAATTATACATACAAATTTGACCAGACTTAGAAAAAAACAAATTGAGGATAATACTCGCCTTCTTTTTCCTATTTAAGAGCAGTAATTATTAACTAGAAAGTGATCAAATGAAAACAATCTTTTTATTTGAAAATCAAATTAAACCAATCATATAATTTTATATTTCTTACTTTTTTATTTATTTTAAAGGTTAATTAACTAATTTTAATCCCCTTTAGTTTTGCTAGCTAGTTATTTAGTTGATAAATTCCCTTAAATCTCTCACTCAATAATAATTATCATCTAGACAATCTATTATTTTCTACGGCTTCCATTGTGCTATTGAATTGTTGAAATAATTGCAATGAACAATAATAAAAATCATGTAAAATAAATTGAAAAAGCATGTTTTCATTTTTGAGATAGTATTAACAACCTTCAATGGGAGCTTGACATCTATTGATAACAATAATAATTTATTGGGGAGTAGCCTTATTCTAACATGCATATCTTTACTATTTTAATGGTGTTGATTTTTTTGTTAGGTTTCAAAGATCTTGGGTGGATTTAGGTGTGGGTTTGCACAAACGTAAATGTAGATTATGAAGAATTGATGATATTCGACTTCAACGTCATGTTTTTGTGATTTTTGTATATATTTTATCATTATGATTTTCAATAAACAGCTTTCTAGCCTGCTTTTTTTTTGAGCTGATCATGGAATAAAAGTAGATCTCTATTATTAGATGAAATCATAGATATTTTGTATATGTAAAACACACACTTGGTGTTCATAATGAAAAAGAGGAAGATTTGAAAATCATGCCAAGTTACATATATGTAAATAAATATTCTTGTTTCTAAAATTTTAACTCCATCTAGCTGTAAAAAATGATGGACAGTTTTTTATCCCGTAATAAAACCAGTTGTTGCTGATACCTTCTTCTCGGCTCCTTCTTCTCCTTCTTCCATAACGTGAGCTCGACTTACCAAGTTACACAAATGATGGATCAGGTTTTGATGATGGTCGAAAAAGATGATGCGCCGAAGACTTTTTTCTCTTTTATTATTATTACTTTTCTCTTATATTTTCCATATTTTTTAGGTGTCGAATCCATCAAATAAATAATAAAAATATGAACATACCATGAACACATTAAAAATAGTATGAGTGAAAGTAGGGTTCGTATCTTTAGCCATACATGTCAATTATTTTAATATATACTAAAAACGTTTTATAACAGTTACTATAGTTAGTTATGGATAAGGAAGATGGGTGGTTTAATTAGAAACTAAAATTAAAAGCAAATTATAAAAAATAAAAAATTTCCATCAAGCTGACACGACTGTGTAAAAATTGTAAAAGAAATCTCATGCGGTCATGTTAAAGTTCTACAAGAAAAACAAACTTTGGTGTTTTTTATTAATTCCCATTATGCCCCTACAACCTATTTATTAATCATTTAATTACAATCATGTCACCAATCAATCTTCATCATAAATTAAAAAAAAATCAAATACTATAAAGTAATTTTTTAAATCATAATATAGTTTTTATTAGAATCATCCCCTATTAACTATTACTATGGACCAGAAATCAGTTTTCACAAATCAATAAATCAACCTGTATCCCAAGACAGTAAGGTAATTAATAGATCTGAAATCAATATGTAGTTAACACATAATGACATTAACAATTATAAATTAAAGAAGCTATAATTCACATAATCTTTTAATCATACAATAACAAGAGTTTAGAGGTAATAACCAAGCACATAAAGTATTCACACAAAACCCACAAGTAATTGTACATTTCGGAGATTGCACTTCTAATCGACGACTTCACATAGTCTTCTATATATGATTTTGTCCTCGTTTCTTCACCATCTTCTTGTTTGGACTTTTGCAAAATTGATTACTTATTAGCAGCTCAAAAACAACCCAATAGTGACATTTCAATACTTGTAATTTCTTCTTGAAAATATAGTGTCTATTTTTTTAAGTCACATAGCACTTACTTTACTTTATATTACAGACGATTGACCCTGCTTTTCTGAATATTTCTGGATGTGAATACGCTCGTCAACAAAAAACCAAATGGTTTTTAATTGAAAGACATAAAAACAAAATGGTATGAACATATTTGGTTTTGAATACGCTCGCTTATAGAAGAAACCGGTATGGATATGTTTGGCTTGTTATACGCTCTCCGACAAAATAAAAAAATGGTTTTCTATAGAAAGACGTACACAAATATAAAATGGACCTACTAATAGGTATAAAGTCCCTTCAATAATACGAAAGGGATGTTATTCTTGTCGAAAGGAAGGTTCAATATCGTGTAACAAAACAGTAACTTTATATTAATTATGTTGGATTTTTGGACACAAAATAATTATATTTATATATTTGTTATATAAATAGTTATTCTTTTATT
>BJCN01220532.1:0-15395 GCA_018326445.1 Flaveria brownii
CCTAGTCGCATGAAGTTGTTCATGCGTATGGTCCATTAGCATGTCCCATTCGCATGATGACTTCATCATGTTAAGTTTGAATGTGTTCATTATAATAACATTAAGCATATCATTCAAACAACCACAAACCTATATAGTTTATCACTACACAAACATTAATGAAATATATAAACATAATAGTACAAAACACCAAATGTATTTCATTAATCACAATCATTACATTGACTCAAGACATTTCAAAGATATTACATTAAGTTCAGATTCTAGGGACACACATGTATCAACAATGGGCGAACTCAATTTCTTTCTAGGAATTAAAGTGAACCAAGTTGAAAATGGCATCTTCATAAGCCAGTGAAGTATGTACAAGACGTACTAACTAGTTTCATTTGATTTATTGTAAGGTTGCTAAGACTTCCATAACCAGAAACCACTCCCTAGGACCTGATCTTGAGGGAGAGTATGTGAATGAACATCTTTATACGACTATGATTGGGTCTTTTATATACCTAACAACCAATATGCCTGATATCATGTTCGCTACATGCATATGTGCAAGATATCAAGCCTACCCGAAGACGTCACACATAGTTGCTATCAAGAAGATTCTTAGATATATCAAAAGAGCTCCCACACTTAGACTTTGGTATCCAAAAAATTATGATTTCAATCTGTATGCATATATAGAAATGACTATGGTGGCTGTATTATGACTGTAATGTCTATATCTAGGGGATGTCAATTCCTTGGTTGAAAGATAGTCTCATGGCAATACAAGAAGCAATCCTGTGTCTCTTCATCAACTTCTGAAGTTGAATACATTACTACTGCACGTTGTTATGCTCAAGTGCTTTGGATTTAGAATCAGTTGCCAGATTATGGATTCAACTTCAAGAAGATTCCTATCCACATCGACAACAATAATGTTATCTCCATCATCGAGAATCAAGTACAACACTAAAAAACAAAGCATATCAATATCAGTTTTAGAAGATGATTGATTAAATTGGTCAAAGTTAACACAAATGAACAATATACTGATCTGTTCATAAAAACATTTGATGAACAAAGATTTATATATCTTGTATCAGTTATTTGGATGATTAACTTTGAGTAGATTTTCTTAAATAAATTTCAAAATTGTTTTGCAAATAATGTGTGTCTTTAATGTTGTCTAATTTATCACTCATATAAGCCCTGTTTATCTTGGAAGAAGTTTTTAAAAGTGATGGACCGTTGAAGGTGGTCAATACAATCAGTTTCACAATGAGAAGAGACTTAGAACACTTAACAGATCAAAGAGGGAACCAGGTTTTTATTGATGATACTAGGACCATAAGTAAGTATAAGACAGAACAAGAAGAAGAACAAGTACAAGATAATAGTTGGTTTTGAAGAATGCTATATATTGCTCTCAAGTTCTATTACAAGTGTTACAAATCATTAAGATAAATACAAGTACTTGAGACACTTTATACTACATTCTACAGTCGGCTACACTTTGAACACCAGCTGGAAACACTAATCTAGACAACATGATCAACGTATAGTCAAAAGGCAGATTGCCTTTTGACTTGTGACTATGACATGGCATAGCTCACATCCTAATATATTACAAAAAGGATAAAAGGTACAAAAGTAGAATGTTACAGACTAATGGCTATAATCTACAGTTGACAAAAGCATGGACCTTTTCATAAAAGTAGAGTTTTACAAATCAGTCTTTGGCTTCAGAATACTTTGTCTCTGAAGCTTCGGAAGACTTCATCTTTGACTTCGGAAGATATTTTCATTTGGCTTCAGAATATTTTTTCATTTGGCTTCGGAAGATTTTACACTTAGCTTATTTCCTTTGAGTTGTGTAAAACCTCCGATGTAACTTTACTCTGTACTTCATCCATCATGCTAAGAGCTCTTTGTTTGCTTTGGTTACATCAGCTTTTTAAGTGAAAACCTTACAAAAAGTATATACTCCTTAGAATTCTAAGAAGTATAAATAGATTTTCTCTCGAAAGATATTAATTTGATTTGAAAGAAAATTATTTTTTCAAAACTAATAACTACTTACTACAAAATTTACCTTCGAAAGAAATTTTGATATATCTTCCGAAGCTTAAATATGCTTCTAAGTACTTATATGTTTTGAAGGACTTGAACTTGTTAGGATATTCCTTTCTCCCGTAGCAAAACTAGAAGAAGGGATTGACTACATAGATGTTTTTGCTCCTGTAGCAAGACTTGAAGCTATTACGATATTCCTTGATTTTGTTGCATCCAAGGATTTCAAAGTCTTCTAACTTGATGTCAACTGTGCCTTCTTATATGGGGTGATAGATGATGAAGTGTATGTCAAACAACCATATGGCTTTGCAGACCCAGATCATCCTGATTATGTCTGCAATCTTTATAAAGCTCTTTATGGGTTGCATCAAGCTCCAAGAAAATGGTATGAGACATTGTCACAGTATCTTGTTCAGCATGGATACAAGATATGTACTATTAATGACACACTCTTTATTAAAGGAATAGGGAATGACTTGATGCTGGTTCAAGTTTATATAGATGACATCATCTTTGAAAAGCTAATGAAGAATAAATTTGAAATGAGTGCCACAAGGGAACTCAATTTCTTTCTTGGAATTCAAGTGAAATAGGTTGACAATGGCATCTTCATAAACCAGTCAAAGTATGTGCAATACATACTTACCAGATTTCATCTGACTAAGTGTAAGGTTGTTAAGTCACCCATAGCCAGAAACCACTCTCTAGGA
Source organism: Flaveria brownii (assembly GCA_018326445.1). Lineage (NCBI taxonomy): Eukaryota > Viridiplantae > Streptophyta > Magnoliopsida > Asterales > Asteraceae > Flaveria > Flaveria brownii. Next base: position 2,772 of record BJCN01220532.1, read on the forward strand.
CCTTATCTTGAAAGCAAGTGTGCTGATGAACATATCTAAAGGGCTATGATTGGGTCTCTTATGTCCCACACAGCCAGCAGGCCTGATATCATGTTTGTCACATGTATTTGTACAAGATATCAAGCTAACTGAAGATGTCACATATAATTGTTGTCAAGAGGATTCTCATATATCTCAAATGTACTCCCAAACTGGGCCTTTTGTATCTAAAGATTCTAACCACAATCTGTATGCGTATATAGATAGTGACTATGGTGGCTGCAGCATAACTGTAGATTCTACATCAGGGAGATATCAATTCTTTGGTGGAAGGATAGTCTCATGGCAATGCAAGAAACAAGCCCGTGTGTCTGCATCAACTACTGAAGCTGAATACATTGCTGATGCAAGCTACTGTGCTTAAGTACTTTGGATTTAAAATCATATGCTAGACTATGGATTCAACTTCAAAGAGACCCCCACCCACATAGACGACAAGATTGCTATCTTTATTACATAGAATCTTGTGCAGCACTTAAAGACAAAGAACATCAACATCAGGTATCATTTGATAATAGATAATTTTAAAAAATGATTGATAAAACTAGTCAAAGTTAACACAAATAAACAATATGCTAATCTGTTCACAAAAGATTTTGATGAACAGAGATTTAAGTATCCTGTATCAGCTATTGGAATGATTAACTGTGAGTTGACTTTTCTAAACTAAACTTCAAGATTATTTTTCAAATATGTGTGTCTTAAGTTATCTATATCATCACCTATATAATCCTAGTTTACTTTGGAAGGAATTTCTCAAAATGATATTACGTAGAATTTTGAAAATTTGAGAAGTGTTTTTTTTTCAAAAGACATTAACTTGACTTTAAAAAAGTTATGTATTCAAAAACTAATAACTACTTACTAAACATTTATCGTTGGAAGAAATTCTGATATATTTTCCGAAGCTTAAATATGCTTCTAAGTACTTATATGTTTTAAATGACAATTTTCTTCCTAAATAAAATTAGTCTCGGAAGTTTTCTTTACTCCTTAAATATAGTGGTGCACAAACTGGTTTTTCTGCCTGAACCGGTTCAGGTTCGAACCGGACCGGTTTCAGGTCAATGATTTCAGAACCAGTTTTGACCAAGAACTGGGTCGGGTCCGGAACCGGTTTTGGGCCAATAAAACCCACCGGGTTCTAACCAGTTCGGCTCGGTTCCAAACTGGTTCGAGTCCAAAAACTGGTTCCAAAAAACCGATTTTTAAATTTTAATAAATAATATTTAAATTATGCAGTTTAATTTAAAGTAGATTAATTGAAACAACTGCAAATATATTTTTACTAAGTGGTGTTTCTTTAAAAACTACATTAAAAATAAATTTACAATTAAACACATATATACATTTTTAAACAAAACAAAAGATATATCTTGCGAATATAGTTTTTTTAGTTTAATCGTCTTCGTCGGTTTGTGTGCCAATGCGTTAACACAAATCATAAGCGAGTTCTTCGTTGAAGAATGGTGACGATCGTCCGGTTTGTACCTCTTGTTCGTGTGTTTCTTCTTCAATTGGTATTTCTCATTCAAGATTTGATTTATATTGTCTTTGTTCAGCCGCATCTATGTGGTCTTTTAAATAAATATACATCTCTACCGCTATTGGAGTTAGCCTTGTTCTTCTTATCGACAAAACTCTGTCACTAACAGAAAATGCAGACTCCGAAGCTACCGTGGAAGCTTAGACGGTTAGTAAATCACGGGCCATAGCGGCTAGGACTGGAAATTGTGATTCAACTCCTTTCCATCATGTCAGAATATCAAACGATATAAATTCCTCAGGAGTCATAGTAGATAAAAATCGGTTTCTGGTATACCTCCCGAGCTCATTACTTGTGGTGTTACCCCTTTGCCATTTACTATTTTTATTTCTCAAAGTATTATGTAAATTAAGCATCGGGTCTTTACTTGAGATTGACGAACTCGATTCCATTACGGTCGATGATCGTGGATGTTTGATGTTATACCATATTTTTCAAGATAAACATTAAACAATTTTTTAAGATACTCATTAAATTATTATTTTGCATTAACAATAAAAAATGGATCTTGTTCATGTAAATCTAAATCATAAGTTATCTTATCAATTAAAGTTTCCATCCCCCGAAATATTTAAGCACAGTTCTAGTGCGGCGGAACACATAAAAACGGGGAGTAGTCCGGTGAAATATATTTTTAAATTTTCTTTCATAGGTGCCACCATTGCTGAAAACATGTCATTTCTTTCTTCAAATTCACTTAATTTATGTGCCATTAAATACTTGATTAAGTGTTAGACAACTTGTCGGATAATAAACCCCTGACAATTTTGTAGTTCCGTTTTTAAAACCTCTAAACATTGAGTTATTTCTTGAATACATTCTCAACCCTCTAACGGAAACGGAACAACCAAACCCATCATCGCAAGACCATCATGAAAAATATGAAGTGTTTATTTTTATCGCAAAGCACTATTAAACACTTTTCAAGTTGAATTCCATCTAGTCGGGACATCCCAATTTGGTACAAAACAAATGGAATTCGTACCGTGACATATTTTACTATAATTAACATATCTTTTTCTACTAGTTCTAAAAATATCAGGTAACATATTTTTGAAAGACGTTTTGAAATCTTCAGCTTTAGTATCGCAAGACCATCTTGGACAACTAAATTAGTAATATATGCAACACACCTTGAATGAAAAAATACGTCATCACAAACCGGTTTATATTTTAATTTTAGATTATCAACGGTGGATGCGTTGTTCAAGACGTTATCAAATGACATTGAGAAAATTTTATTTTCTAATTTATATGTTTTGATTACCAAATCTAAAATTTGAAATAGATTATCACCGGTATGCGGATATCCAAATAATTCAAACGTAATCGTACGTTTCATCATTTGCCACGAACTTGGATCTATCCTATGGGCGGTGACGTGGTACGATTCTGATAATCCATGTGGGGAGGACCAAACGTCGGTAGTTAAGTTCACACTGGTTTGTAAATTTTCAAATAAAACTTATAAATCATTTTTTGTTTGTTTCCAAATTTTTAAACAATCACGTCTAAGAGTGGTGCGACTTACGTGAGTGTAGCGCGGTTGAAGAGTTTCTTGAATCAACCTTGTTAACCGAGGGTTGTCGAAGTGGTTGAACGGTAATCCTTCTTGAATTACAAACTTTGTGATTATATCTCGACCATATCTATGTCTAAGTTCCATATACCACCATCGTTTCTAATTGATGTTTCGCCTTGACTCGGCATAGTTTTCAAAGTCTTACACCATTTGGTCATATGGTTTCTCAAGGTCGAGTTTGAATCCGACTTGAAAAACGAACCACAAGCCTTGCATCGAGCTTTATTTTGACCATTTGACATTTCACATAAGTCGTAGTTGCACCGAAACTCTTGGTTTCTCGTTGTTGGTAGAATTCTTAAAACGGTAGCGGCACTTGAAGATCCACCAGTTGGAACGGATGCTACAGAAGCCATATCATATAATTCAAGAGAGTAGAAAGTAGAAAGTAAGAGAGTGTTTTTACGTTTTTAAACACATTTTTGAGCTTTTGAGTGTTGTCACTGAACCATTACACCCACTACCTATCTATACTATCATATAAGGGTAAAATGGTCAAAAATAATTGAAAAAATGGTCAAAAAAGGCTCCAACGGCTATATTACCATTTGAAAAGAAATTAACGGTCGGAACCGGTTCCAAACCAGTTTTTTTGGACCGGTTCCTGAACCGGGTTGGGTAAAAAACGGTTCCAAACTGGTTTGGCCAAAATATCCCAAACCGGTCCCAAACCGCCGGGTTTTTTTTGAGTTGGAACCGGTTTGGCCTAGTACCGTTTTCAACCCGGGTCGGTTTCGGGTCGGGTCGGGTACCCTGTTCCTATGTGCACCTCTACATAAATAAAACTTTTGAAACTTAGTATCTTCCGAAACCAAATCTATTTTGGAAGCAAAATTACTCTAAGTACATTTCCTTCCAAAGCGCTTCTTCTAAAACTAATGAATATCTTCCGAAGTCAATTTTGCTTCAGTAGCTTTCTTTAAACTTTTGAATGCAAATTAACTTGGAAAGATTTTCAACTTTCAAGATAACTACCTTTTTGCGCACTTTTTCGGAGGTGGGACTGACATCCGGATTTAAAAATTTATCTTTTGCAATAACTTTGTCTCAAATCCAAACATATAATAGCCTTTACAACTGATCTACCTCTCTCTACTTCTTCTTCATCTGCAATCTTCAAGCCCTAAATCACTCCACAAACCTTTATTGTTCTTTCAACCTCTCTCACAAGAGCTTCAGAAAATGGCCAACTCTGAACCCTAAAACCAGCCAGCCTTTGTCATGCACCACAGGCAACCCAGGCAGCACAACCAGGTTGCTTTATTGTCTGCTGAGAAAGGCCCTTGTTTCTCAGACATCTGCATCTTTCTTTCCCGCTCATCTTACCTCACCGCCCTCACAATTGATACTCAACTGTAGAACATCAACGATTAGAGTTTTAGAGGACCTACCAAGAGGACATACTTGATGGTGAGAAGGCACTATCTGCCACGGTGCAAGAGAGGATAGTGTCCATCACTTTAGCCACCATCAACCAACATCTGAAGCTAGATGATGATGAAAGTGAAATGTCATTTCCTAAAGAGGCAGTTAAAGGATCATTCCAGCTGATGGGCTATAAAGGTGACTTCTTAGTCAAGACCTTTAGAAAAGGGATCAAGTTCCTGAAGACCTTTCCTATATAGTCCATGGAATGGTCTGGGGGATCGAGTTCAGGTATTCATAATATATCTATATAAGTTTACTTTCTAACTTGGATTCCCTTGAATATTACATGTTCCCTAAATATGTCCAGCACATTCTCAACTGTGAAGTGGGCTCATAGTTGAGAGGAATAGGTAATGTACTAAAACTAGGACAGATGAAGCCCGACATTTTTAAGATATTAAGGAAAACCACTGTTGGTTTTTTAGGGGGTAGAAACTGTCCTTGTCCCTAAAATATTAGAGCTCCCTCCTCAAGGTGATAATTTGGCAATCCCAGCCAATATTGCACCCACACCTTCTTCATCTTCAATACCAACACAGCCACAAATCACCATCACCTACCAAAGAAAATCCAAACAAACCTCTACTTAGTCTATTTAAATTGAGCAAGTATCCATATACTTACCCATACAAGAGTAAGTGGAACAAAGAGCTCCCACTTCTCTTGAGGAGCAGACCACTCCCATTCCTTCTATAATCAGTGTTGAGGTTCCTCATGCTCAGCATGATGAGCTCATAACCCCAACCTCAAGCCTTCATCTTGAGTCTCAAAACTTAGATAAACAACCTTAAGTGGAAATTTACCATCCCCGGCCATTATATCTTAACCAACCAATCCCCAACCTAGAATTCTATGATTATGAAGATATAGGATTCAATGAGTACCATGAGTCTCTCTTCTCATCCCCTACTCAAGGAGAATTGAGTGCTCCTCGTACTCCTATATCTAGCTCACATCATCCACCCACTAATGAGGTGGATCTCTTTGAACAAGTTCAAGAGGTCCATGTGGAAGAGGCTCTCACTTCAGAAAGTAATGACATACTTAAAACATCAACCACGGAAACCAAATTCCTTGACACTTCTTATGAAGCTGTCATCAAGCAGAGGAAATCCAGAGACCAAGCAAATATATATGGTGACGAGAGGGATTACTTTGGTTATGTCCTCTCATCCCCTCATGATTCTTCTGATGAAGATGAGGGGCGTATGCAATAAAAGGTGCAACAACTGACAAATACTTGCACATATTTGGTCTCTAAGGTTAGTCTCCTGGAATCTCAGGTGGCTGCCTTACAAAGGCAGGTGCTTAATCAGAAACTTGAGATCATTGATCTCAAGAGCAAGCTAGCTGAGAGGCTTCCTAGGCATGCTCAACCATGTCCATAAGAACTTGTGGATGTGGTGGGCCTAACCTCTAGCTCATCTATGTAAGTAGGAGATGCTACCAAAATAGGGGAGAAAGTCACCATAACCATAGAACATGGGAGCACTGCACAGAGTATGAACATTGAGGATTCACCACCCTTACTTGCAATTGTCCAGACTCAACAACCTCCTCTAGCCCACATCAATGTGGATGCCATAGTTTAAAGTTTATTTGAGGAGGGTGTTGTACCAAGGTCTATGTCATCTCCATCCCACCCTATTGACAATCTAATAGTAGGATGGAGGTATGACATTGATAGAAGAGCCCTGGTGCTTTCTAGATTCCAGGGTCAATAAGAAGTCTTCAACTTCTATACCCAAAGATTCTATGAAAGCTTCCCTCTTATTGACTTGTCACTTGTTAATCCAAGCCAAAGCAGACAAGTTGACAGGATAGCTGAGAGGATACAAATGAGGGTGTCTAAGAAGTTCAAGAGAAGAACAAGCTTATATACATAGAGGCTAGCAGGAAAAACAGTTGGTCAACTAGATACTGAGTTGGACCCTAAGATTAGAATCAAAGGGGAAACCTCAGTGAAGGCCTAGCTATAGAACCTATGAACCTTGAGACTACTACTCCTTCAACACCAATTACCCTTAGTAAGACACCAGTTGGCGAAGGTTTCTTATAGCCTCTCCCTTGCCAGAGCTCAAGTGCATAACAGGCATAATAAGGACAAATCTCTCTCCTCCCTGAGTCACACAGGCCAGAGATTGAAAAAGGAAAGACGGATCTAACTTCTGAGGAGATTGAGGAAGACAAAAGGGAGAGGAAGAGGAAGGCAAGGTAAGAAAGAATGAGAGAGACCCCTAGTTTTATGCAGGCTGCAATCATGGTTGCCCATAGGCCAAATACTAAGGAAGATGAGTAAAAGGCAGCCAAATTAAACTACCTAGGAGCTAGGAACTATAATACAGATTAACTAATCTCTCTTCTCTTGAAGAAATTGAATGAACTAGCGGACATTAAGGTGTAAAGAGAGAGGAAGGAGGCTGAGTATGCTGCTTTGCTCCTCAAGGTCAATAAAGAAAGAAAGGAGATTTTATAAAGCCCATGTGAGGCCTGGAGTAGAGTCTATGGCTATTGAGCAAGAAGCTCAAGTAGGTAGAGAAGAGGACAGACAAAACAATATTACCTACTTGAGTGCCACAGGTCTTTACCAAACAATAACTTTACTCTATCTATCTTATGAGTACATAAAGTTTGAATATCTTAAGCAACTGGAACAAGAAGCTATCAAAGATAGAAAATCTGCTAAGAGAAAGATGAGGGAGGAAGCTACAAAATGAAGGGCCACCATCAAAGCAAACAAGAAGAAATCTAAAGATAGACAAAGTATGTTAAGCTTCTTGAAGTTGTACGTGTTCTTTGGAAAGAGGCTTGGTCCCATGTCTCTACCCACAATGGATAAGCACATCAGGGTGATCAAGCAGAAGATCAAGAAGGGTGAGCTTCATGACTTGTATTCTCCACCAAGTCAAGTTGTTCCTGAAGCTGAGGTCAAGGTTGAACCCCAACAAACAACACAACCAAGACCTAGTGCTAATCCATAGTCAGCTTCATCTTCGGACCCATAATAGCGTCCTAAACCTTTTTCTGAACATGTGAAGGGGAAGGAACAAAGGATAAAGAAGAAAGACAAGGTGATCAAGACCAACCTTCTCAGTTGAAGTACAAAAGGAGAAATAGGATGGCCATTAGAAGAGATTTAAAGTCAAAAAAGAAGAATAAGTTTAGGGCAACCCCTTTACACCTCTGGATGAGTCAAAACATCCAGAGGGTGAACCAAAAGAGGCTACTCAACCAACTCCACTATAAGTAGAGCCTCTAGCTTCTAAGAGACCCATCTTGTCTTCCAAATCATGATTTTGTTAGCTTTTGCCTTGAGCTCTTCTTTCCTTTTCTCCTTCTCTTCTTCTTCTTTCTCTTTTTTCTCCTCCTCCTCATCCACTTCCTTAATTGTTCCATTCTTCTCCCTCCTTCTCTGTTGTTTCAATCTTTTCAGTAGATGCCTTTGTACAGATGGGTTCGGCAAATACTTACTTCTTTACTTCAAGGTTGCACTTAGGTGTATATGTGGGAGTGTATGGCAATTGTGGTCCACAGAATTATACCTTAAACCTATCTTGGTTTGATACAACCTTTGGGAGTTTTTAGTGAAACTAAGTAATTTTTCGAACTTTTCAGTTTGACATTGTATTTATCAGCGTATGTTTTAGCTATGGTTAAATCACATTATGTTGATTTCAATCTGCTCAGGAGGTTATCGATTTGGCTCTCAAGATTTATTTGTTCATGTTTTAATTGTAAACCAATCTTTCTAGCTCCATTATCCTTTCTTTTTGAGCTTGTCTATTCATGTTTGATATTGTGATCAAAAGAAGAAAAAAGTGATTTGTTGAAAGATAACTTCAAGCAAATCGAGAGCCAATGCTCTGATACCACTTGTTGGATCGGGTCTGGTCAAGACTAACAAGAGCTACTTCTTAGATTAGTAGATAACAAATGCGAAATCTAAGTTAACTACTTACTATCTCAACACAAATACTTTGAGGAAAGATAAATGGATAAGAACTTTTTTCAAAGTATTCACTTGATTAATCTTTTGACTACAAACGATACAATTGGAAGTTAAAATCAAATGGCTTGAAAAGCTTGCCTTAACTATACAATTATGAGCACTTTTATACTATAAAATCTAAACAATAAAAATAAATTATTCTATGTTCAGAGTCTACAGGAAAACTATTATTCTACGTATTAGAGTTGGCAGCTTCAGTACTATCTTGTCTCCAAAAGGTGAAACACAACAGCCATCGCCACAGACATTCTTGTTTTGAGTAACAGTTGATCAGCAAATGATGGAGTTCTCTGCCGATCGGAAACAGTCAATCGGTAGATCTTCAGTAGACTGCTGATCGGCAGTTGCTCAGCATATGATGATTGGCGGTGGATTCAACATATGTTGATCATAGTGTATTAAGCACATGTCTCAATTCGGTTGATGATGACTAGTACTAAAATCCTAAGTTTTCGATAGTTTCTTCTTTCATGAATCAATATATATAAATTATATAAGTTATATTATAGATCAAATTAAGTTTATTTAGTAGACGTTAGGCAAAGTCTACCTTTTTTCGACTTTTGTGGCATTTTTAATGTGACTTTTATATTTTTTATATTTTATAAGTTCTTTATCTAGTCCAAGGCACATAATTCACGTGCTAAGTATAATCTGGTGAATGTCCGACTGTTACCAATCCTAGGCCCATTAGCCCACGGATGTTACAGGTAGGTTTAAGGCACTCTAGCCTATAGAATCCTAATGTGTCATAACAAAGGAGTATTAGGCATCCCGAGGAACCCTTTACGACACTCTAACCAATCCAGAAGGATTACATCATTATCGCCAAACCATACCTGAGACTGAGGCCCCACTTACCTAGATGAAACTAGCTAAGGGCACATATGCCCTGAGGTGATCAGTGATTTAATCCAGAACCCATCCTCATATGTTAATGATTTACCTGTGACTAATAGAGACCAACGCAGAACACAGCTAAGCTATGGTATGCCAACCCATCAGGGATAATTCAACTTACAACAACACATCAAAATATTTTAACGAAAACATTTAACTAACTTCGATACAACCTGAAAAGCATTTAAGAAAAAGGGATTAGTTAGACTCATAACTTTCTGAGAGTGCCCACACACTAGTCGGCTGGTACCAACCAAACAAGAAACCTCTTGGATAAACATGTGTCGAGGAGCTAGGGCCCACGCACGTTCTCTAACGGATGACCCAGAGCCATGACATAAAATCCCTTTCATGTGTACATCGCATGGTTATTCCATGGTTATGACATTACATCATATTACCCATTATAGACCCATATTAAACTTTTTCCCGTGAAAATTTCATTCACCAAATCTCATATGTTTTTTCATAACATTACGACAATGGCACACTAGCGGATAACCACTAGTTTGGTACTTTCTGAAAAGCCTACTTCACCCTAAAATCTGTGACAATGAATAATGTGAAAACTTAAAGTCTTACCACAACATTTAATGGTACACAAATGTCTTTGATAGATCACAAATCTACCATCCAGTGTGTTGGATCATATGAGGCTGGTGCAACCAAAACAACACTTAGAAGATTTTAATGCACAACTGAAGAAGTCTTCCAAAGCTAAAGCTGCTCTTCCGAAGACAAGTTAAAGATCTTCCGAAGCTCAAGTATGAAGAACATCCAAACGTAGAACTTAGTCTTCCGAGACTAAGTAGTTCTTCTTCCGAAGTATATCAACTTAAAAGATTCAAGATAAAGTATTCCGAAGAATAAAGTCATGAACACTTGCAGAAGACTCGGAAGAAGTTGATTCTTCCGAAGTATAAATGGCCTCGGAAGAACTTATTCTTTTGAAGCCATTTAACTTCGTAAGAACCAACTATGAACTAGTAAACATAAGTATGGTCTGTCTGACATCTGCTGCAGCCTCTAAGATACTACATGACATTTTCCCACACCCATGTAGTTGACCATACTTTAATCCACTATTAAATTATTCTCAGTTAGACAGTTACCATTTTTAGCTGGTGAAAAAAGGTAAGTCATGGACTTGTCATGACTATCTAATCTAGGATAATATTATATCTTAGATACTTTACTTCAAGCAATATAGTATTTGTCTAGTTGTAAATTCCAGCTGGTTATCTAAGTACAACCGGTTGTAGATAGTAGTATATATAGTTTCTTATTCTAACTTGGTAACCTTGCTTGTAAGAGTCTTATAATACTGAGTTGAGAAGTAATATGTACAAGTATCTTGAAAAACCTATCCTATGTTCTTTGTGTTTTCATTAACTTATTATATTACTTATGAACTTAGTTAGAGATTCTGCTTCTTCAAACCGAGTGAGATTAAGTGAGTTTACGCGATAAACTAGTGGTGTGAGACCAACACCGATCCTGCAATTGATATCAGAGCTTTTTAGGCTCTTGACCGTGAGATCTAACCATCCCAAATCACCCCTGTTTCTTCACACTTAATCAATTCACTCAAATGGCTTATAACCAGAAATTGTTTGAGTCTGAGATGTGAAACCATGACCAATGCCCTATCATCACTCTTGATGATTTTAGAGCCTGGTGCAAACGTATGGAAGGCTTTACCAAGTATCAAGAGAGCCGCATGTGGAGATCAGTTACTCATGGTCCTTACAAACCAAAGGTGGAATCCCAGCTGGTAATGGGGCCATGATAGAGAAGGTTGTTGAAGATTACTTTGATGAAGACTTCAAGAAGATGGATATCAAAAGCAAAGCTATGAATCTATTTCTTACAGCCATTCCTAACTCCATTATGGTAGGCTTTCAGCAATGTGAGACTGTCAAAGAACTATTTGATGCTTTGACGTTAATGTACTTTGGTTCTACTGAATCCAAGGAGTCCAAGAAAGATGTGCTGAAGCATAAGTTTGAGAACTTCACATATATTATTGGTGAGATCTTGAGCCAATAATACTCCAGGTACATGGACTTGATCACATCTCTGAAAGAGACATGAGTAAGTAAGGGTATCCAGGGCGCCAAGAAACCGCTACTGGTGGTGATGATAAACATACTAGGTATGTTATCTCATCTCCTAGTGATTTGTCAAAAGAAGACGAGGGCGCCAAGAAACCACTACTGCTGGTGATGATAAACATACTAGGTATGTTATCTCATCTCCTAGTGATTTGTCAAAAGAAGACGAGGGTAGTATGAAACTCATTATAAGAGACGTATTTTCTAAAGTCTCAAACCTTGAATCAAAGGTTAAGACTATAGAGGATAGGTCTGCCACTCAGAGACTTGAGATTGAAAATCTCAAGGCTCAACTAGCTGAGAAACAGATTGAGAAGTCTGTTAGGCATGTACAGACTCAGGTTTCTTTGAGTTCTTCCTCTAGCTCATCTACTTTGCAAGATGATGCTACCAAAAAGGGGGAGAATTTAGAGAAACAAAGACCTATGGAACCTAGCCTTGCCATATCTTCTCTCTATCTGACACCACAACACCCTGCAACCATCTTCCCTCAACCACCTTCCATTACCATTCAAGTGGACCCAAGGATGCTTATTGATCTTAATAGATTTTTAACCAATTTTTTGATAAGCTCCTCCCTTGAACAACTCTCCCCTGATGTAGCCATTGCCTATTTTATAGCTGAAGAGCTTCAAAGGCTGAGTGCACCACCTACCTCTGAGGAGGAAGTTGATCAACCTAAGATCTCTATTGAACCTGAGTTAACTTCAAAGGGGAAATACATACTGATGGTCCAGAAACTGACATAGAAGGGAGAGGTAGTGCAGCTCCAATTACTTCCGAAGCAGAAATCCAAGCAGCGGAAGGAATAACGGAACTATCTTCCTTGTCCGATGACCTGTTTATCACAGAGTCCATTCTTAATCTAGCCTATGAGGTAAATAGTGAGGACTTCTTTAAAACTCCCATCTCTCCTGTACCATAAGTTCAACCTCCACCACCCTAACCTAAATCCTCTAAACTAGAATCTCTAAAGGCAGAATCTTCCTCTGATCCTAAGGGGAAA
>BJCN01220617.1:0-16516 GCA_018326445.1 Flaveria brownii
AACTTGGTTTTTTTTTTTTTTTAGTTTCATAAGTTATCAAATTCGCCCCTAGACTTTTAAATCAAATTTTCATTGTTATTATTATTATTATTATTTTTACTAGTATTATTATTATTATTTTTATTGTAATTATAATTTATATTTGATTTTAATAATAAAATTGTTTTACAAATATGAGTAAATAAATGAATAAATAAAACGTGATGTTACAGAAACAAGATAACAATATTGTGAAAATTGTTCACCATCAAGAGTTTAACTAGAATTGTAAAATAAACAGTCAATACTTTTCTCGCAGTGAAGACCAAATGTTTATCATGTGACCGGACTTCAGCGTGAGAGTAAGTATTTATTAAAACTCTGAGATCAATTCCATCTTGTGTTGACTGGATAATAGTCAGTTGACTCTAATTAATAAATTGCTTTATTTGAATATTAGAAGTTCAAAATGTCATATGTAAAGGATGAATCCGAAAGGACTAACTTGATAAAATGAAGCTGAAGGGAGTGTTTGGTTTGTTCATGGATTAGCTTCATATGAAGGACTCTTGCTAGGGTTAGGTGGAGAAATGTGTTATTTGCCCAATTGAAAAGAAGATCCATTTATAAAAACAAAATCAAAGGGTTTGTGTTGATGGTTTTACAAAACCAACAAAGCTTTCTCAACAGTGTGAAACAAAACCGACTAAAATGCACAACTTGTAAAGAATAACTTAAAACAACAAAAAAAATACACCTAGGATAGATAGAGTCTCATGAAAGAGAGGGATGAATACTTAATATGTTTTCTATTTATAGGAAAAAAGTCTTGACCAAAGAGCCTATTTGAAGAAAGAATTTATATGAAAGAGGGAGCAAGGGAAAATATTATAAAAATTCATTACAAAATCTAAGGTGTTGCCATCTATCATCACTTTTTCTTCTAGTTTTTCTAATCTCTCTTTTAATGTTTAACAACATAAAATTTTGACTTTTTTTTAATTTAATTTGCATTTTAATATAAACTAGATTATAAACCGAATGTGTACAACGCGATATATATTGATACCATAACAAACTTTACCCTTTTATCACAAACAGGAACAAAAAACTACTTTTAAATAATATAGAAATACATTATATTATATTATATCATATACAACTTCTAGTATAATAAAATGTATATTAAAATATAGATAAGTAAACAACTAATATTAACGTTATATCTTAAAAAGTTACATGAGAATAAAGCTATATTTTAAACAAACAAGGAAAAGATAAAATGTCGAATTAGTTAAGTGTGTATAGTTTTTGAGGATGTATAACTAGAAGATTGCATTACAAAACAAAACAGTGCAGTTTGATATTGGAAGCTTAAAACTAACATCAATAGTAATTATTTTTAAATTTGTTGCACAAATGTTAACTAAATCATAATAGCCACAATATGTCATAAAGAAGGTTTCAGACAAGTAAAACAACGAAACAAAGATACTACTATAAAATCCGTATACAAAACTCAACATCAACAAACCACTGATCTACAAGCCTCATTTTGCCTTTGCCATTTTCTTTGCTTTCATTCATTAATAAGTTTACCATTCGCCTCATTCACGCATAATGCTCCCAAATTTAAGTTCACAAACACACAAACATAATGTGTTCTTCACAAGTCTCCCCCGAAAACTGCAAGTTTATGTGTGCAGCAGTCTTGTGAGGCCCGGTCCATTTTTCCTTAACTTGGCACCCAAGTAACCATTTTGGCATCAAAATTATACATCAACAGTGTGCTTATAAGGTGGGATGAATGAAATTAGTAATCTGATCTGGTGGTTGTAAATTGGGAAAGAAGACCTGCTGCTTGAGCAGGTAGAATATCACCAAACCTGCCCACTTGCCCTTCTGTTAGAATGGATCCCAGTTTCAGTGTGCTCTCTCCAAACCTACTGCCAACCTGGCATTTTAACAAAAAAAAGGGTTTCAACACGATTCTTTGATTGAAATTTATGAAGCAAAGAAATCAAAAAACTCCAGACAAGTGGAAAGTTGTTTTTATTTTATTCATAGAAAGTAGTTGCAGAACCTGAGGTGACACTTTGAACCTGTTTCCTTACGAACGGGTCGATTTCAGGTTATGTTTTATCTCAAGAAGATATACACGGAAAAATGGCTAAAGACTGGTAAAAAGTCATCAAAAGTGAATTTTGAATGCATAAAATCTCCTAAATCATTTTATTCGATATATCAGAAATCATACTTGATTAAAATGATAAAAATTATCTACTCTAGACAAAGATAGTGTCAACCTGACCCAACCCATAAAGAATGGCCCGTTATCCAACCTACCCATTTAGCCACTTCATTTTCATTTGTGTTGATAGCCGCTAATTCTTTTCACTCATATACTATAATAAATGTTTCTGTATAAATTATTTTCACTAAAGTCTGAAGCTACTATTCCAATTTCACATGAAACATAAAAAAAGAATGAGCAAGAATATAAATGAGATTTAACCTGCATAAAAGATTTCAAGAAAGGTGTTGCGACCCCTAAACTTGTATTATCTTCCATATCAATATTGCGGGAGAGCTCCTCTTGGGTATAATTTCTCCAAGGATTCCTTGAAGAAACATCGTCTATAGATGTTGATCTAGGGGACTTATTTGTACCCTTTGTAGATAATACAGGAGCACTGCATACAAAATATCAAGATCAATAAGCGTGTTAGAAGTAAGGTTACATAAAAGTAAGAAACAAAAAGAACTATAAATAAAGAAATGGAAGATTAACCTGATGGGAAGGTATTTAAAACGAGGAACAGTAGAGCATCTCATTATATTTGATTCAGAATTCGTAGGCAATTTTTGCATAGTGTCTGTGTACAACCGCCGAAGCTGCACAAAAAAACCAAATAGGACAGCATGGCGCAAGTAAGACTGTATCTCATTCTCCATAAGGTATGGCTCATACCTACACACACAAAAAATCATCATCAACAATGACCAAGTTATATTTGAAATTGGGAATTATATCTTCAATGCGTTCATTCAGGTTATATATTGTATCCAAGGCATTACACAGGTAAAATCAATATATATTAAATATTAAATAAACAGGTAAATGGGTGGAAAGTCACCCAAAGTGTATTTTAATGCATAAAATCTCATAAATTAAACAAGCATGCCCACTAAAATCCCACTCATATAGTATAAAATCTTGCCTATATCACATGAGGGATAAAGAGGCTGCTCCTAGAGAGACTATAAGATCTCGGAAAACTTTATATTTAAAAAAATATATCATTACTGAAATAATATGTGAAATCATGCTTGATGATACACTAATTATCAATAAAACAATTAAATTCTCCAAAGTGTTTTCAGTCAAACCAGTACCAAAAGTCACCCATTCTACCAAGCCGTCCGATTTCTACCTCTAAAACCAAATGTCAAAAGCTGAACCACAAAAAGACAGTTAATAAATTTTATCCAAAAAAAGGTAACTGAAAGGCGTACGTGAGCCAGTCAATGGGGTCTAGCTTCTGTGAGAGGCGATTCACCAACCCATCAAGTCGGTCTTTCATAACTGATTTTGCTTGTTGAAAATCTTGTTTCCGTCTATAAGCCGTTTTTGTCTTTGATATTTTTGATATTTCTTCATTTCCACTTAAATCACCACCGGATAGAATGTCAGCAGCAAATCTTAGATCCAATAAGACTTGCAGCACCCCTTTTTCAGATACACAGTTTGAACTAGCCTCATCATTCACGAGGAAATCCACATAAATATCAATCACCTACATCACCATACAAGAAGAAAATAATTATCCAGAAACACAATTGCATAGCATCATCAAAGTTTGAAAGTGGAAAGAAATGTCGTTCTAAAAGAAAATAGAAGTGAAAACAACAAAACTGAATTCTTAGCAAATAGAATACCTTTTCTAATAATTTTGAAGCAAAATTTTGCAGAATTGGTTTGTCAAGTACATGACCCCCAACTCTGTGAATTTCTTCACAGGCTTGATATAAATATGAGGTGATATATAAGGAAGGCATGGAAGGAAGTGAGATTTTCATCTCCGATGGATGCTCAGCAGAGTCCTCTTGCTTAACTATTGTATCTTCCCAGCCCTGTTCAGCATACAAAAAACAATATAGATATTAGCAAATTTAAACAAAATTAATAAAATGTTTATGCTATGAGAAAACTAATGGAAAAAATTATCAAAACTTATAATTGCTAATAAAAAATGTTTGCAAATAGAGGGCAAAAAAACAGTACTCTTCTTGTTGCAAAATAGCCCTTTTCATATTGAAAAGGAGAAAGATGGGGACATTAAAAAAATAAGAAAAGAGAGAACATTTGATTAGATGGAAGGATTATAATAAAAAGTAAAGTTCATTTAGGATGGTAACAATTTGCTTCTCCAGTTCTCCGATTCAAGAAGTCCTTAGAAAACTAAAAAAAGATAAACCTAGAATATGACTCGAAATAGAAGTGCGGAACATAGAGCATTTGAATTACATGATTTTCCACTTGTAAGATAAGGTGACAATGATCAGGTATAAATTTGGTCCAAAATATAGAACCCTACATAACATCAAATGTGCATTTAAGTAAGCTCAATGCATATTCCATAATGTGACAAGTTAACAAGTCATCCATACCCATAATAGATTTGTGCTTAACTTCTATTGCAGTAATGATAAAATAAGTTAAAAGTGATTCAAAACAGAGAATGCATTCATCTATCTGGAAAGACAAGTGACAAATTCAATTGTTTCTAACAAAAGAGCAAGCTATTTGAGGAATATTCTTTGGCCCTTTACACAATATTCTATCGATGCAAATTTACACCACCATGCCCTCAAATATATAATACAATTACACAAGCAAAAATTTTATTCTTGATGGACGCTTAGAGATATGCATGCTTAGTGCCAACGCCTAACTGTATAAAGGGAGAATAATTCTCAAAGTATAATCTGATAATAATCTAATAAGCAACCACTTACTCTCAAGGGAGTGGTTGCTGATAAACTTTCATCATTTCTGAGACGGTGTGAAAGGGTGGCTGAAAGTTCATCTGAAACCCATGTTATCCACAAGTTATGAGCTTTAATACAAAGATCTTGTGTTGTTTTTCTGAGTTCATCAAGTTGTGGACTTGAACTATCATCAACTCCAAATAATGCAGAAGCAGCAAGTGAAGATTGTCTTCTAGGTGAAGTAATCATTTTCTTCCCATGGTTTTCGGAAGTAAAAGAACCAAACATTCCACTAGAATACATCAAAAGTGGTGATGCCTTACCAGAAACTGCTGATGTTGATTCACTCAACCATAATCGGGGGGAACCAAGAATAACAGGAATGTTTCTAGAGTACTTCTGGAAGGCAAACAATAATCTTCCAATGAATAGTGACCTCTCAACAAGTATAGCTGGAGATGATGAAGAATTGCCCAATACAGAATACAAGGATTCCAACTCGTTCTTGAGCTCTGTAAGTATGGCTGACATGCTTTCAAAACATTTGTTTTGTAAATATGGTGCTAGTTCCTTTAATCTTAAAGAGGCTTTTGGAGATTCTAAGAAGCTTAATAGGTCTTCAAGTACGTTCTTGCAGTGGTTGTCAACTGCTGTTCTAATTCGACCAACTTCATCACCAAAATAAGCATCTAAATAGCTTTGGAAATCATTACCACTGGGAGACACCTTAGGGCTACTCACCAGGAAAGTCTTTTTGGTAGTGGGCTCCGTGAACCAAACTCCTCCACCCAAAGGAGATCGGTTCAAGAAATCTTGAATATCAACTTTGTCACCATGACCTTTATCAATGGTGAGGATTGACTCCTTTACATTGACGACTTTATTCATTTCATCAAACCCAGAGCGAATTATCGCTTTCATCCTGCTTGAAAACGCCTGTTCAAAAATTTCATCCCAAAGATCATCATCATTGCCTAAAACAAGCTCACGCGTTCTACTCCATGGCATTTCAATTTCAGAACCAAAAACAGTCTTTAGCCACTCCAAACTCCCTCCCAACACATCTTTTCCTTCCATAGTTTCCCTTATCAATTTCTCAGCTGCAGCAAGCTGTTGCCCACTCTCAACTGCATCAATTAAGTACCGCCCATTGACTTTGTTGACTATCTCCTTCCCACAACTCCTCAAGAAATCCAAACAGGCTTTAGCGATAAACTCTCGATCCAGCATTACCATCAAAGACTCCAATTTGTCCCTAAAACCCGTCCACAATCTCACTTCTTCATCTGGATTCGGTATCCCACCAAACAACTGAGATACAGGCGGCGAATCCAATACCGTTCTATAAAATAAAGGCATATCACTCAACACCTGCAAAAACAACTCCCCTACATGTGCTACACTAACCTGGATCACCTTCAAAACTTCACAAAACACCATTATCACATCCTCACTAGCTACCTTACAACTATTCAGTTTCTGAGAAACACAAGACTTCCTTGAATCAAGCAACAGTTTCAAAACCTGAGCAGGATCGAGCTCATCAACGACCGAAACAGCCGCAAGAGCATCAGCATAAGCCGAAATCTTAAGCCCCACAGCTTGATCCAACAACCTCTCACGACTACGCTGTGAGATTTGAGTTTTGAAACTCTCAACAATCTGCCACTGATGCTGTAACAAAGGAAACTTCAACAACAAACTCCTGTTATTATCATCGTTTGTTAAACCATGGTGAACTAATTTCGCACGCATGTAACGCGCAGCTGCATCAACAAACATCGATTCATCGAGGCATCCCCAAATGTTCTCAGGAGTATCGACTATATACTTAACTCGACACGCAATGCCGTAAATACGAGCCCTAGCGGGATTAGATGAAGCCGAATTAGGGTTAACTGTTGTGGATGATAGAGAATGAAGAATACCGTCGTGAACAGCGGATATATTGCGTGAAATTGAGTGGCATGATGACTTCATGTTGACGATCGAATCAGCGGAATCGATGAGATCACGGTAACGATTGCCGACGAGCTGCCGGAGCTCTTCGCTCTTATCTCGGATCTGTTTTCGGGTTGCGGATTCGACATTTCGGATTTCGGATATAGGTTTCGTACGGAAGAGAGATTCAACGTCTTTTGTTGTTGATGTGGTCGGAGATGACGGTGGTTGTGGTTGCGCTGCCACTCTCATGGTGGTGGTTGTCGGTGGCAGATCTCGAAATCGACGACTGAATTCACAAATTTGGTCCGATGGAGATCGAATTGACGCAATTTATCATCAAATCTGATTCATAACGAATCTAAAATGCATATTCATCGACAATTTCTTCTGGTGATCACAGTGTTTCGTGAAGAATCAAAGTTTTCTTATGAATTTTGCTTCTCTGTGAAGGGTGGGTCAAATATTGGGGCTAAATTTTAAGAGCAATTGTGAAATTGTAAGATTTGGCGTTTTTTATTAGTTTAGGGGGCATAAATAAAATTTGTAATGTTTGGTGTAACTTTCTTTTATTGGCAAAAGTGCACCTGAATTATGGCCGGCTTGTCAAAAATATATGATAGAAAGAAAAACTTCAAGATGCGATACGTTGTTAAAAAAGACCGTTTTAGAATAGCTTGACAAAACTCGTATAATATTCGAACCGAGCCGAATTGACTCAAATATCTTATTTGAACCCATGTAGTTTGAGTTGTGTCAACTTGAGTACGAACTTAAGTATTTACTTCAGTTGAGTATCTCAAGTAAAGCTAGCTTGTTTACTTTTGAGCTCGAGTTAACCCATGCATTGATCGGCTCGTGACCATGCCAGACATCCATACTACAGAGTTGAGGTATTACATGACACATATTTGCATAAATGTTTTATACAATCCTGTTCGATAACCATCAAGAGAGTCTTAATATACGATGTTACTCACCAAAAACGATTTTGTTGACTATAACATTTCGTGAGACATGCTTCATAATAAGAGGGTTTTACTCCGTGGTTTAATTCTAAAGAAATCGATAAAATAGAGAATACATAATAATTTATTACAATACAATTTATTTTTATATAAAATATGCATAATAATGTAAGTATGTATTGAATAATATTTATAAGGTTTTTTAAGTGCACATTCCTCTTCCCTTCATTACATGCCTCCTTAGCCCAGGAACATGAACATTTGAGATGTAATCTCTCCAATCTATCTTCCCCACATCGAATCCAAATGTCATCTTTTCTTCTTCGGACATCATCGCGAATAACCTTTGAGTGTTGCTGTTATCAAACCTGCAAAAATGGTTTCGAGGTTCACGGACCATCTAGTTTGCCTTGTGGCTAGATGTGTTAAACAGGTCATGTTGTTGACAAGTTGAACCGACATGAAGCTAAAACTGTATTAGACACATGAACCTAAACCTGACACATAATTTTACCAGAAATTTTTGTTTTGTTTATTTTATTTCCATGGTAATCCTTTAAAATTTATCACAAATAATACAAACGCACATAAAAATAACTACGTTGTTTGGCATAAAATACGTGATTGTTTAAGTTATGACATAAAACACATTCCAAATAAATAAATATAAAATTATAAAATGTTAAACTGATCAACATATGACCCCGCCTGGTCAAACTGAACACGACCCATTAAGCTAAACATGTTCGCAAGTTTAGCCGGAGACTAACACGAACTAGTTAAACTAAACCCACACCCCTACTTGCAGCTTGTCATGCAAGGATCCAAGTCCAAACAAACAGTATTACATGGACTTAAAGAGTAAGTTCATTCAAGATTAAAAGATGTTACCTTCCACCATAAAATGTGTATGGTTCATATATATTTGCCAAATACTTTGCTTGCTCCACTGATTTCTTGCAAATGTTTTCAAGTTTAAGTGAAAACTTCCCTTTATTTGTAGAAGAAGAAGAATTCAACCCGCTTCGACTCATTGCATCTTTCCATATATGAGCAGAGAATTCTTCCATGGACCGACAAAGTTGCATGACAGGTACATGAACTGGCCTCCCTTTTAAATCCAAACATGGCGAAGAATTGAAGTGTTCATAGAGCAATCTTGCTAAATCCTTAAATACCAACGGGTTGACCACCGATGAAGCTATATGATAAATGTAGTTATCTTCGGGTTTTCCACTTGCCATGTGTTTTGCCATGGCTGCCATGGTGGCATTGACCACCATGTCAGCCGGAACCTGCAATTTTTTTGGGTGGTTCATGAAAATATTTAGCGATTCAAGGCACGAAAAGGTAAACATATAAAAAAAATCACTTACCACATCAAGAACACCATTTGGGTCAACAAGAAATCCACTAAGTTGTCCCTTTCCATAGTAAAGTACAATTGGATCCATCATCCTTCATATAAGAGATATAAAATCACATATCTTGAACATCATGATCAAGTTGTAATTAGCATGGAAAAGTTGAGCAGGATGTTTTGATCCATTTGCCAAAATGGGTTGATTTGGTTTTTTTTACCTCTAACAAGTCAAACATGTAAAAGTATAAAGCTTAAGTAAATGGAAAAGGGTCGGGTCAGCCAAAGTGTATTTAAATGACTAAAACATCCTAAATAGCTTTATTAAAAAGTTTATTGATTGCATTAGTAATGTAGCTTTTAAATCTTACTTAAAACATTAACCACCTATGTATTTAATCAATTGAACCAAACAGCTTAACCCTGACCATTTTGACCTGTTACCCAACTATTATGACCCGCCCATTTTACCACCTATATGAATACATTTACCTATTTCCTTCCATCCATCCTGGAAATGGTTCTTTGTAAGTGCTTTCAATGACACTAGGCCGGATTATGACAACGGGTATATCTCCACGCATTTTATCAATCATCATTTCTCCCATAGCCTTAGTAAAAACATACGTGTCTTGCCACCCGTATAGCTTTGCCCTAGTTTAATCACATAATTTAAAGACAAACAAGACGTTTCGTAGGTGATTTCAAGTGCGCTATGATAACAAAACAAAAACTAGGACAAATATTATATATACCTCTCTAGTCCAAGCTCTTTTAGCTTTTGAACCAATGCAGTTTCTCCCAAAGATTTCTTTGATTCCAAAACCATTTTTATTTCGTCTTCTACATTCAACTTTGGCATATGATTCCCATACATGAGGCTTTCTCGTGCTATAGTCTCGCCTACGTTAAATGGCTTTTCCATGATCCTTCCTTGTCTTTGTCCATTAACATATGCTACAATCAAGAAATGGACAAAATATAGATTTAAGTGTTTGATTTCTTTATCGAAAATTTCTTTTAAAGGTGAAGTATTTTACCCGTAGAAACTTGCAGGAAGAGGTTAAGTTTTTTGCACCTTTTTGCAAAGCTCATAAGGCGACTAGGCCCGCCAGTGTTGGTGTCAAGAGCTATATCATATCTGCAGTTTTATTAATGGAAAAAAAACAGAGAATTTTTAAGGCTTTTCTTGCTGGTTTTGTTAAATAATTACAGTTTTAAGGAGATTAACCTTTCATCAAAAGTAGTATTAGCAGCAGAATTTACAATTATGTCAACATCTTTTGCAATCCTATCTGCTGTATCCTCGTCTAACCCCAGGTTAGATTCACAAACATTTCCAATAACAGGAACCAGCTTGCTTAACATGAAAGATTGATATGATTTCCCATAAGCTTGTTGGAGAGACTTGAAAAGTTCAGTATTAATTATCTGTAATGCAATCCTAAATTAAATTTAATTTTACTACTTAACGATGATTATATAGATCTGTAAAAATGAAGTGACCCATGGGCTAGATGTGGCAAGATAGACGTGTCAAGCTCATTGAAAAACGGGGCAAAATAATGCAGGTTGGGTTGGTTGACCCACAAACATTTTTATCATCTTTTAAATTTTTTATCCAAAATCAATACTTTTAACAGTAATAATCTAAATCTTTTTATTAACCATTTAGGAGGTTATATACTTTAATGCAGAATTTGGGCGAATTTCTACCCATTCTACCAATTGATCCATATCCTGTTTAGGCTTTAGCTCATACTTTTATAATTTAAAACACAGCCCAATTGATGTATTCATAAGTAAATGGATTGAATTGCCACATCTAGAAAAGACTCCCACAAAAGCAAGAAAGAAGACAAAAAAATTGCATACTTCATTTTTCAATCTTTCCATGGCAGCATCTGTGTTCTTTGCCTTAATCAAGATATATATCTTCCCCACATCAGGCACTGTGCGCAATATCTTCTCTATGAACACTGCATAGTTGGTATAATAATCAAGAAAGTCAAATACTTGGAAAAGATTAACAAGCAAAAATATTACTAGCATCCAAGAATAATCATTCCTTTAGGCACCAAAATGAGCTAAAAGTATGGCTACATACAAAGTAAATGTGTGGAAATGGGTAGGTTTAAAGCTGGTTCATGTCAAAATGGGCTAATTATGGTTTACCAAAGTGGTACTACGCATCCAAGATCCAAGTTCCCTTCATAAGTTCATGCTGGTGGGTGGCAAAATGGACAAGTTAAGGGGAGGTTTGGGTAACAGGTCATAATAGTTAATTGTTTGTTGACCGAGTCAGGTTGACTCAAAACACTTTGTGACTAATTTTGTATATATCACTTGTGTCTTACTTACAAAAGATATGCAATACCATAATAATCTATGTTTTTAACTACAACGATTTACTAGTTTCTACACAGCAAATATATATTTTGGGCAACATTCTACTTGTTTGACCATTAGAAATAAAACATATATAGTTCATAAAATAACAGCACCATTTAATTTGTATCAAGAACACCATGTACACAAGTGTCTAAATTATTATGTCTAGCTAGTGCACATATGGTTCATCATATCAAGAACACCATGCATACAAAAAATAAAATAAAAAAATAAAAAAAGAAATGGATATGCACCTTTGCCCAAGAATCCAGTTGCACCAGTAACAAAGAACCCTTTTCCTTTAAGTAAATTTATAATGCCAATGCCATCATCATTCACACCAATCACAGAACCATTCTGTGCATCATTGTAAGAGACTAAATCCTGCCCATTCACGTTCCCGTTGGGCGTCAAAACCAAGTTTTCAGTATCCAAAAGAGCGGTTCCAGGATCCACATTGACCAAAGCCGATCGTTTGGTCAAAATAGAGGACACCCCATTATTCCTAACCACATTTCCTTCACTCAGGCAGTACATCAAACAGCTGGTGTGCTTCTTTGACAACCACGGGTAAATCTTCCCATTACCCCTCAAATTCCCAGCCTTTTTATGCTGAATCGCGATCGAAGAACCAAGAGACATAGTCCCCATCATTTTGAAGAGAAATGTAAACCAATTCGAGGGGAAAAAATTGCAAAACCAAAATCACACAAGGGATAATTTGCAGGTTGGAAGATGTTGGTTGTAAAGTTGGAAACTTTCTTTAGCTAAATGTCTCCTACAATAATAAAAGTTGAATAACAAAATCAAATAGAAGATTAAACAATAAAGAAACAAGTAAACAAACAAGCAGAAATTGATGGAAAATAACATATGGGTTTGTTGAATATTTAAAGAAAGATGGGTGAAATTGTGTTTTTATACAATGAAGAGATCATGAATGTTAGGAGATTAATGCAAGGCTCCCTTTTTGCCAACGGCTAAGATGGCGGGAAGTGGTTGTTTTTTTTAATATATTTTTTTAATTGTTTCAATTATATTATTTAATTCGGATTTATGAAAATATAAAATATTCATGTGGGGAAAGGGCGTGGGATGACTAAAATAAATTAAAGTAGAGAATATAAATTTATTTTTAATTATTTTTTTAAAGATAAAAAAGATGAGCAATTACTTAGGTAAGAGGTTCGTCAACTCCTTCATAGATAATCATCTTCCACACATCCATCCATAATTACACTCCTAATTATTAAGGACGGTTGTTTTTTAAAAGGTGTTAATTTTACGTAAATTAATATTTTGTCACTAATTTAACTATAATAAAAATGTTATAACAAAATTGGATTGGTTGGTTTGTCTGACTTGGTTTTTATTATAAAATTATAATAAAAATGTAAAAAGATTAATCGATCTTTTAAATTTATATTTTCTGTAAGACATGTACATTTTTAGACCTTGCTTTACCAATAATAATGATTTAAGATGAAGATCAATTGAAAGGAATGAAAATTAAAGTATATTTAATGGTTGTTCAAAAGATATATCCACTGAAATTATAATTAACTTACTTATTTTAATTTTTTTAATTATTCAAGTAAACGTCATGTTTATTTAGGTTTTGTGAAAAAGATAAATCTTTTAGGCAGATTTAACAGCGTCAAGGTAATTATACTAATGTTTATATTTATATTGTTGTTGAAAGATGCATCGACTAAATTTATAATTAAGGCAAGTAATTTTAGCATTTCTATCTTTTTAACCATTCAAGTAATTGTAACTTTTATTTGTGCTTTGTAATGGTGAGCAACAACCGGTTTTTTTCCGACCAAAACCGCCAGAAGCGGTTGGAACGAATCGCTTAGAATGTGTTGTGCTAATATAGTTTCAGTTCACGGATCATATAATATGCGTATACATAAAAATCTGATAGGCCATGAGATGTTTGAATTCTAATAAAATACTAATTTATTTATGGAGCAAGATTTACAATTCGTTAACTTAAAATGTGTCTCCGTATCTTCTACTTAAACATCAATACAACATTGACTTCCGGACGTTCACAAATCAGAACAAGCAATACTGACAAAAAAGACAACATTCATTGACGGAGCAACCATGAGAGCAATGCTAGGAGGGAAAATTATGGTTTAAATTGAATAATGATTTGATCTTTTTAACTGATCATCACATTAGGTTGTTATTTTAGATTTTTCAACAAAACTGATTCCTTACTAGTTCTTCAACAAAACCAGAACCGATTAGATAACCATAAGGTTCGATTTTGATTTTAGATCTAGGTTATCCGGTTCTCAATTTCAACGAGTTTAGAGAGGTTATTGATCTGGTTTTGCAACCGGTCTCAAAAAAGTTTCAATCAGTCATCTAGAAACTTTTAACCCATGTTGGTCGGCTTGGTTTATGGTTTAGACCAAAAAAATATAAAAACCCTAACAAGGTCGTAAGATAATGGCGTTGTAGTCTTCCACCTTCCACCTTCTTAATTTATATATATCAAACTTGAGATACACAAGTACAATGTGTGTGCATTCTTGCTTAGGTTCTTATCCTTAACTAAAGCCTAACCTTGGCAACAAGAAGTGTGACACTCAATCGACACATAGCACATAACAATTCACACATGTACACAGCCGACCAACCTCGAGAATTATTAGGGTTAATGCTTGGGCCCTTAAAATTTTTAGGTCCCCAATTGATAATTGAAACAATCATGATTATCGTCTCTTGATTCTAGAAGCCTAGAATATAACCAAATTAACAACAATAGGTTCTATTCTAGTGCTTTATTCTACGCCTCTATGATACCAAACATCTCAACTTCTCAGTTCTCTCTAAGCCTTTAACGGTATACCATACAATCGGTATCAACTTTTATTGTCATACATTCAGTCCAATAGTATTTTATACAATCGGTCTGATGGTACTTTTGTTACACGGTTTTAGTTTTATACAACACATATAATCAGTTTAAGTTTCATACAATTGGATTTTGGAACATGCAATCAGATATGTGGATTCTAGAACATTAGATGAGTCGAAGTAACATCAAGTCATTTCTTGCTTTCTTTACTAATAAAATTGACTATATGCATTCTTCTTTTCTAATTTTTTTAAAAGGTGTTGGTTTTATGTAAATTATTATTTGTCGTTAATCTTAGGTTTATTGGATTTTAATAAAATTCTAACTCACTAAATGTTTACAGATATTCCAACTTTAAGTTTATGTTCCACCAACAATCCTTTACGAACTGAGAGTTAACCCTATTAGTTTTTTGATGATGTAGACTGTTTTTGTGGCCAAAACATTAAATAGAAAGTCGAAATCTATCATCAGGCCCGTCAATTTGAAACTTCCACACCCAAAAACCCGTCAATCTCCACCTCCTGATTTGAACCACCAAACTCGTTGGAGGTAGTTTTCAGACGTAATTGAGACAAGGTGGTGCTGGAGTTGAAAAATGGCTCAGAATTGAAAAATGACTCAAAGTTGGCCTCATTTCATAAAAAAACTAACGATGATTAACTTTCAGTTAGTAAGGGATCACTGGAGAAAAATAAGTTCAAAATTAGGAGTGCATGTAAATATTTACCGAGTTGGGATTAATCCCGGCCAATAAATAAAAGTTGGGGTTATTAAAATCCAATAACCCTTAATTTTACAACTTATAATTTTAATAAATTTTCTATGATAACACGATTAGATTGGTTGTTGTGTGTGACTTATTATTATTATTTTTTTTTGTAAAAGTATAATAAAAATATAATAAGATTAATTGAGCTTCAAGATAATATTTTATGCAACACATGTTCGCTTTGAGAACTCGTGTTACTACTACTAATAATTTATATCAGATAAGAATAAGATGAACATCAATTGAAATGAATGAAATTGAAGTATTTGTCTATTGTTGTTCAAAAGATATATTGACTAAAATTATGATCAATATAAGTATTTTAACATTTCATGTTCTTAAAAACATAATGTTGATCGTGTTATCATGATTGGATAAAAAACAAGTTAATATTAAATATTTAACTACCTATAGCTAATATGGACAAGTAACGTTATCTCCATGGGGAATTGGTGGAAAGTGCAAAGCTTTATACCTAGGAACTTAAAACACGAAATAAAAATAATAAAAATCAAATATTTTTGGGTTTTTAATTAAGCGGAAATGTAAATTGAATGAAAATAATTAAAAAAACAATAAACTTGATAATGGGCTTTGAAATTTATGGAAAAAACAACCACTTTCAAAATTTAAGTTCAAAGATTCACACTTGGTTTTATTAGAAGGACGTACCTGGTGCTGCAAAGAGCTCCCGCGTTTTCGCAGGGTCCAGGGAGGGTCCGCCCCATTTAAGGGAAGATGTACGCGGTCTTTCCCCCACATTTTTGTGGGGAGGCCGTTTCCACGGATCGAACCTGAGACCTTCTGTCCCTTAGGAACAGCTTTTACCACTGCGCCAAGGCCCGCCCTACTTGGTTTTATTAGAATTGATTGGAAATCACATATACATAATTTTACAAAATCGTTTGATTAAAGTGATAGTTATGAAATAAACTTTTAAGACTCGCTCATTCACATACTTACCAACTCATTTATGCAAAGAATTCACATACATGACAATCTGCTCACGATGCAAGAAAACTGAATACGAATTAAAGCAAACAAATACTTAAACATAAACAAATCTTTTAACTTTAAACAAACGTATAATTATATTCTTGTGTCAAAAGAACATAACTCAAAACATCAATTCAAATTAAACCTAGTGCTATACTTACAAGAACTCTCATCTCGAAAGTGATTACGAACGAATTAGCCGCTCATTGACATGATTGTATCTTCAATGCTTGATTGGA
>BJCN01220732.1:0-10113 GCA_018326445.1 Flaveria brownii
GTGGACTATTGTAGTTCCTTTTATTGTTTTGAAACTTTAAGCACTTGAATTCACCAACTTTTTAGTTGAAACTCTTTTCTTTTGAGCATGTTTCAGGTAACCCGTGAAGACTCTTAGCTATTATGGAAGACTTAAAATCAACCCCGAGACCATGGCATTTGCTTGTGTGACCAAAATCATGACTTGAACAATTTGATTCAATGACTATTTTTATTTTGTTGAACTATGTAAACATTTGGGGTTGGATGTGTTTCCAGCCCGGTGTCTTTTAAAACATTAAATGCCATGTGATGTTCTCCCCCTTTGAGCTCCTATATTGGTTTTTTTTCCGCTGCCATGTATGTTGTTGCTAATCTGTGACGTCCCACCCTATCTGGGCCCGAGGGTGTGACAAATACCTATGTCCTAGACATTAATTCTGCACATCCTAAAGAAGAAACATGTCTTGTGTCTAAAGCATCATTTGATGAATCACAACTTTGGCACGGACGACTGGAACATACAAATTTCAAAAACATGAACAGATTGGTCAAAGGAAACCACGTTATTGGCCTACCTCAAAAAGATTTCATTTCATTAACCACTGTTCTGCATGTCTCAAGGGAAAACAACACAAGTCGTCTCACAAACCAAAGCTTGTGAACACAAACAATACTCTATTGAAGCTACTTCATATGGATCTTTTCGGACCAACTCATGTGATGAGTATTGGAAAGAAACAATATTGCTTGGTGATCATTGATGACTATTTACATTTTACATGGGTTTTCTTTTTTACTTCATAAAAACAAAGCATTACAAATAATAAAGGACTTTATCACTGAAATTGAGAACCAACTTGATCTTAAAGTAAAATCAATTAGATGTGATAATGGTACTAAATTCAAAAATTAAGATATAAGTTCATTTTCTACAACCAAAGGCATTGCTCATCAATTCAGTGTAGCTAGGACTCCACAACAAAATAGGGTAGCTAAAAGGAGAAATAGAACACTAATTGAAGCAGCACGAACAATGCTAGCAGATGCAAAACTACCTATTACCTTTTAGGAAGAAGCAATTAACACATCTTGCTTTGTACAAAATTGAACTTTGATAATCAAAGAAAGAAACAGAATACCATATGAACTTCTTTATAACAGAAAACCATACATTGGATTTTTCAAGACATTTGGTAGTCCTGTATCAATATTAAACACCAAAGATCATTTAGAAATGTTTGCTTCAAAGTCTGATGAGGGATTCTTTGTAGGTTATTCCTTTGTCTCAAAGGCTTTCAGAGCGTTTAATCCTAGATTAAACATTATTGATGAATCAACTAATGTTCAATTCAATGAACATTCATTTCCTAAGTCAATAAATAGTCTCGAGTGGTTGTTTGATATTGACACATTTACTAGATCTTTTGATCAGTTTCACTTGTCAAATGCAGGTAACTACAATCAGTTGGATCTTCCAGAATAGTAGAAAGAAGAGATGACTTTCCTATGATTCCTCCTACTTCTGCTGATTACCTAGATGAAGATGTTCCTTTACAAGCTAATCCTATCTGACAAGGACTACAAAATCAAAGTGTTTGAACTGAGTCTGGTCCTAGCTCAATGGCAACTCATTCAGATGAACCATCAAATGAAGTGAGAAATCCAGCACCAGCTACTACTCTAGTTGAAACTGAGAAAAATGCAAGTGATGATAGTGTTCAAAGTGCAGCAGATGTCCAAGCAAAACAGATGAAGCCTTTGATTACTTTCATCACTCTCCCACATCACATCATGAAGGTGCCTATTACCATGATGATCTAAATATCTCCAACCTTGATGTATCAATTGCTGGTGACTCCATTCCAATCATCATGATACATAAGGATCATCCAGTGTCAAGCATCATTAGTGAACTAGATGAGAGGGTGACTAGATGCAAGTCAAGTATTGCATACATATGTTTGTTTTCTTGCTTTCTATGTCAGACAGTACCCAAAAACATAAATGAGGCTCTTCAAGACAACAGCTGGATCGAGGCAATGCAGGAAGAGTTGCTCCAATTCAAGAAACAAGATGTATCGCAACTGGTGGATCTACCCGAAGGTCAATACCCTATCGATGCCAGATGGCTATATAGAAACAAGACCGATGACAGAGGCATTGTCATCAGAAACAAAGCAAGATTAGTGGCACAGAGATGCACTCAAGAAGAACGGATATATTACGATGAAGTGTTTGCTCCTGTTGCCAGATTAGAAGCCATTAGACTTTTCTAGTGTACTCTGCATCCATGAAATTTATTGTCTACCAAATGGATGTGAAGTGTGTTTTTCTCTATGGCAAAATTGCTAAAGAAGTCTATGTGAGTCAACCTCCATGCTTGGAAGACCCAGATTTCCCTCATAGAGTATACAAGCTTGACAAAGCTCTGTACGGTGTACCTCAAGCCCCACAAAAGTTGTAGGATACTAT
Source organism: Flaveria brownii (assembly GCA_018326445.1). NCBI lineage: Eukaryota > Viridiplantae > Streptophyta > Magnoliopsida > Asterales > Asteraceae > Flaveria > Flaveria brownii. The sequence goes on from BJCN01220732.1 coordinate 2,454, forward strand.
ATCATCTTTCCTTCTCATACATGGATATGAGAGAGGAAACATTGATTAGTCTCTTTTTAGAAAGAGAAAAGGAAAAGACACGTTGCTAGTCCAGATTTATATGGATGATATCATTTTGGCTCAACCAACAAGCAACTTTGCAAAGACTTTGAAGATCTCGTGTATTTGAAATTTCAAATGAGTGTAATGGGAGAACTCAGTTTCTTCTTAGGGCTACAAGTACAGCGAACAGTAGATGGAATCTTTATCAATCAATCAAAATATGTGGAAACCATGTTGAAGAAATTCTATTTTGCAGATTATTAGTCTATCAGAACTCCTATTGATACCAAGATGAAGATATGGCCACATTCAGAAAGAAAATCAGTGTATCAGACTAATTATCGATCTATGATTGGATCACTCATGTATCTACCAGCTAGTAGACTTGATATAACGTTTGGTGTATGTGTTGTTGTGCAAGGTATCAAGCAGATCCCAATGAATCTTATGTGAATGCAGTCAAGAGGATATTCAGATATCTCATGGGCAAGTCGGCACTTGGATTATGGTATCCAAAGGAAGGAGATTTCAATATCTACACATACACTGATAGTGACTATAGGGGATGCAATTTTAATATGAAGCTCACATCTGGCGGTTGTCAATTTCTTGGTCCTAGACTGGTCTCTAGGCAGTGCAAGAAGCAGACAAATGTTTCTGTTTCAACAGCAGAAACTGAGTACATAGCAGGATCAGCTTGTTGCTCTCAATTTCTCTGGATTCAAAACCAGATGCTTGATTATGGTTTTAACTTTTTGCACACACCAATTCATATTGACAACACAACAGCAACGTTCATAACAAATAATCTAGTTCAACACTCAAAAACAAAACATATTGAAATTAGATATCACTTTTTGAGAGATTGTGCTAAAAAATGGTTAATCAAATTGATACAGGTTCACACTGATAATCAATTAGCTGATTTATTTACTAAGGCATTTGATCCAAGTCGATTTGAATTCTTAGTTCAATCTATTGGCATGATTAACCTTGAAAAAAAAGAAAATCTACAAAAATATTCAAATATTGCAAAAATAAAAAAAGAATTCATCTTGCTGAAGTATATGTTTTATACTAAGGGAAATGATATAATTACAGTCGTTATATCATTCATTGTGCTTATTTATAAATCTCAAATGACTGACATGACTTATCTGATATGCGGTAGACTCAATTTGGAAAAGAAAACACATATAGTGATAAACTAAAGCTTATATTCAACTGTGAAGCTTTCATCTCAAAGTGTGTGTAAGTATAAGCTTATCAAAATATGAGTCTGTGTAGTAACATAAACACACCAGGTAATGATGTCATCTGAATCTCTTTTACTCACATCAGTTTCTCCTTTGTTTTGCTGAGTAAAGACCTGGAGAAACAAGCACATAGTGCTAATGTCAGGATCCAACAAGATTCCTAATAAGCAACACATCCAACTTGGATGAAACAATAGAATAAAATACATTCCAAGTGAATAAAACAAAAGAATCCTAACAGAGATCACCTTCCAAAGTGAAGTTAAAAGAATCCCAATATGGATCAAACAGATAAAATGATCAAAACAAAAGAATCCTAATAAGGATCAAGCAAAATGAGATTTCATATTTTAAGTGTCCTGGTCAGGTAAGTTGTTAAAAGTTGTACCATACATTGCATGCAGATAGTTGACCTTACCATGGTTTTGAGTGTGACGTACATGTTGAATACCCAATCAACTAAAAACATGATAAGATCACTAGCATTAAAATATTAACTAAGTACGAGTTTAAGAGGACAAACATACCTTCAATCAATATGTTCATGACCATGTCTATTTTACAAACAATTGCTTGCACTTATTAAAGGTAAGATTGATATGATCCCAAAGAAAGGTATATCTCTACTTCATGTACAGATAAGAAAACCAAATTCACAAAAATATTTTCTCTTCAAAATTTGTTATCTTTAAAGTTTTTATACCATATGGATATAAACTTTAGGGGGAGTAATTAAGATTTTGATCATTTTCTATAGTTGTTTCCTTTCTGAAATTTATAAAAATCAAAAACAAATACAAAAGTCAGAATATTGACTGTGTTAGTGCAGAAGTTATACCATAGTATCTCAGTTTTTGCATACATCTTGAAGCACAAAAGTCCAAGATCAGTCAACCCTAGGAAACTTGTATCACATCTGATGTACAAGTGAACCCAAGCAACAGTCAAAACTTCATAAACAACAAGCAAATGACTCATCTTCATAACAATCAAAAGCAAAAGACACAGCTTTATAAAGATCAAGCATCAAAGTAAAAAACAATCAAAACTGCCCATAACAGAAACATTAAGATTTGACAAGTTCAAAACTTAATGCAGGTAAGAGCATTGATTAACGCGATTGAAGGTAAACCAAGCAGATAACCAATGCGGGTAATAGTCATGAAACACACAATTGAAAGTAATGTGGATAAGTTAACTCTACCGCATTGGTCTCACAACAAATATCTACAACAAAATTTTCAAGTATAAAAACTAATGCGAGCAATGTTGTTCATCCGTATTTGTTTTTCTCAATTGTATTTCCCGGATATGGCTGAAATCAATACTAAAACTTGGTTGTGTATTTGTATCATCAAAAATTAGATGTGTCCTCACACTCTTCTGTCATTATGTTTGAAGTTCAAGAAATGCTGAGAACTTGGTTGTGCATCCGCATTTGTTAAAGTAAATACGGAAAGACAAATGACTCTTCAGCATTTTCTACAGTGAACAAATGCTAGATAAGTTAGAACATTCGCATTTGCTATAGTGCAAAAACATATGTTAACTTAACTTCCACAATTGATACAGGGTTCAAGTGTCTGATAACTTAAACTTATGGATTTGCTATAGTACACAAATGTTGCCAAAGTTTACTCTTCTATATTTGTGACAGTAAACAAATGCTGATAGTTTTAACCTTCCGTATTTGCAACAGTAGTCGACCGCATTTGTTTTAAAACTTGTTTAATTTGAAAAAACCTATTAAAATTGACTATTTAAATAGATCATTAGAGGTCATTTAATACTTTTCAAATTTGAGAGACATTAAAGTGCGACGAGCGAAAAACCTTCCTACTATTTCTTTGAACATCATATTGCCTCTATTTTGATTCTCAACCATCGTAGTATCAAAACAAGGTGATTCTAAGCAAAATCCACGATTTACACATTGAACATAAGATGAACTCTAAACCCTAAAACAAATAAATAATCTCAAAATCAACAACAAAATCAGGATTGTCAGACATTTTCAAGTTCAAAGATACAAATGATCAGGAAAATTAACATTAACAACTGATTTTCAAAACCCTAACAATGTCACATGAACAGGGAATCATGTAAAACCTTGAAAAACTCCCAAAATCAGTCAAACCGAGATCTCAAAAATATGAATGTAGAATGTAAATATGTTTGGATGAAGAAACAATCAATTATACTAGTAAACTTCATGTATTCAATTGATAATCATAAAGATTACAATCTTATGTGATTTGCACTAAGGAAAAACTGAATACAATGTGAAAAACTAGAAAACTTACAAACAAAAATTACAAAAACATATTTATACTAAACTAACTAGTCTCACGCGACAACAGCTTTCGCATGGTAGATGCATACCACTTATTCCACAGGATCCTGTCAGTCATCCACACATATTGCCAAAATAGATAATAAACTGACTCTTCAGCTGTGATTGGACAATGGAGCAGCCTGTATAAGTCGTCTTTGCCAAATTTCATGAGGTCAGCTGGATTAATGATTCTATACTTCCTGTCAGCGCATTCGATCACAGCATGAGCAGAGTCCATTTCACAGCTCCATTTTATGAATTGCTTAAGTGAGTTAGGAGGTACTGGAACACGGATTGGAACTTTATGAACATACTTGGGATGTTGATACACTCTAATCTTCATCGGTGCTTTTGTTTTTTCATCAATTCTGCATGAATCATCAATAACTGACTTTGCAGTCTTAAAGTTCTTGAAGTTTGTCTTGATTTCACTTCTGATCTTTGATCTTATTAGTTTTGCTTCACCATGGTCACTTTCATTGAAAACTTTTACCTATGGCGTATAAATCTGCAGCTCCCAAAGTGTGAAAATCTTGGATACTTTTTAGATAATCAATATCTCCATTTTTTGCTTTATAACATATAGTTTCTTTTGCCCATCATATGCCCAACTCTTCACATTAGAAAACTCAGAATATTGATCTTTGGGCTTTGAGATATATAAGAAGTGAGTTTCTGTTGGAGGTGGAGGAGCTTGAAATACTAACTCTCCCTTTGTATACACAGCAACCTTTCCAGTAAGATCATCAGTGGTGGTGGTTGACTGTAATGTTTCTGTTCCAGATTCAGTTGGAATTTCGCCTTCTTCTAGATTGATATCTTTGAATAAATCTTGAAGATTGTTTCCAAAAATGTTAGTGTGCTTAGTTGGCTCTTCTACATCATCAAAGGATCCAAATTCATCTTCAGTATCTACCTTAGGAGTTAGTTTTTGAAATGTATAGAATTACTTCTCATATCTTTCTTCGGTTTTAGGATCAAGCGGTTCATATACTTTTGGATCTCCAGCTCTTGGTCAAGAGACATTGTCATTGCTGGTATCACCAGTTGGATAAGATGAAAATCCCACATCACCTCCATCATCATCATCATCATCACTATTATCATCATCCTGATTTCCATCATTATCACCATCATCACCACCATCATCACCACCTTCATCATCATCTTCATCATCTACATCATCAATGATATCATCATCAGATTCTCTGGAATCTACCATCTCTTCTTCTTTTTCTTCATCAATTGTAACACATGGCATCATATGTTTCAGTAACAACTTCAGTAGCAGGTACATCGGACGCCATTTGTACATCTTCAGTAACACTGATACTTGGTTGTTCCTCGACCGACTGAGCAACTTCTTTAGTGACTTCCTTTTCTTTGATGTTGAATGCAGGAAGTGGACTTGAAGAACGCCTACTCTTCTCACCAACCAATGTTGTAGACCGCACAACTGGTCGCTAATTGAAATAGGTCTGTGATATAAACTCTCTGACTTCCTGTAGCTGTTTTTCCAGAACTTTGGCATAATTAATGACATTCTTCATTTGAAGCTCTAGAGAAGTAATACATGACAATCTTCTCTACCTCATAACTCAGGAGGAGTATTTAAAAAAGTGTCAACATCAAATTCCAGATTTTCCTGCCTTGGAGGAGTAGACTAACATGTTTCTATAGTAGAAGTTGTCTCTATCACAAGTGGATCAGTTACTGGAACAGTGGTGGTTCCAGTTACAAAAACTGCAATATCTTCATGTATTTCCTCCGCAACAACTTCTCTTTCAACTCTTTCTTGTGTTTCAGGAACTTCAGTAGTCATAGTTGATTTTGCTTTAGTGATAATGACTTGAGTTCTTGGCTTCTTTGGAATCAAACCTCCTCTTCCTTTTTGTGGTCCTGAATAAGCCTTCTTTTTGGCTATTTTCTTCCTTCTCATGGCAGTATTTGGTGATTCTTTAGGAAAATACTCTATATCTCTATCAATAATGGATCTTTTCCTTGTAGAAGTTTGTGTTGATGGTCTTGGACTTTCTTAATGTACATAAGGTATGTTCCCGATCTGATCACTAACTATTTCAGAACTTGAAGCAGAGTGAACTTCTCCTTCAGCTCTCTCTACTTGTTCTGGGTCATCCTCAAACAATCTATCTTTTTCTTCATTATTTTCATCTCTTGCAGTTTCAGAAGTACCAGCCTGAGCTTCATCAGTTTGATGTTCAATCTCCTGTTGACCTTAAACATCGGGTTGTACCTCACCAATCTCAGAAAATCTACCTATCTTTGCAAAGCTTTCTCTTGAACACTTGTTTCCTCTGGCTCCCATCAAATAAGTAAATATCTCCTTCTTCATTATTTGCACCACATATTTAGGAGACTTGAGTGTTGCAAGCAAACTCAGGATATGCACATTAAGAACCAACTGAATGAAACGGAGATACATCATAAACTTCTTTCCCGGGTTAGCTGTGGCATTCTTCAGCATCTCTTAGAATATCACACTTGAAATACTGAAAAAATTGGTTCTCCACCAATGAGACAAGTAATGAGCCAAACACAGCACTCAAACTATCCATCCCTGCCTTGAGATTGTTGAGACAATGAATTACTACGTGAAATAGGTATTTCGAGTAAGGTGGTAAACATTTCTTCTCAAGACTTGGATATCTATACTCGTATCCCATTCTTGTAAGACATTCCATAACAGTATCATCATTAATATTTGTTGGAGTACCATGTTGATCTCCAAGAAGTAAAACTCGATTTAGGATGGCTAGAGAAACAACTCTTTTCTCTTTTATAGTAGCAATAATGATCTGATGACCTTCTTCATCCTTTTCATGTGCAGCAGTTGTCCAGAATGCATCAATTAGCTCAACATACGATCTTTTTGTTGATTTTTCTTTTTATTTATTAATACAAAACAAGATGAAATAACAATCAAAATGAAATTAACGAACAAATAAAGAATCAAGATTAGGTTTGAAAATAAAATTCTTTTAATAATTTTCATAATAGGATCATATAGCTCATTTTCAAGTCAAGACTTTGTTCAGCTTTATTTAGAATAAGACTGGTTAAGTTGATTGTCAATATATATCAGTCTTTACTAGGACACAAAGTATTGGACAAAAAGAACCAATGAGCCAGATCAGAAAAACCTTTAAGTCCCACAGACATCATAACAACTGAAGAAGACTACATCAGCTGAAGACAAAAGCTGAAAACAGAGTCTGATGACAAAAGCTGAAGACAAAGTCTGAAGACAAAGTCTGAAGACAAAAGCCGAAAAAAAAGTCTGAAGACAGAGTTTGAAGACAAAGTCTGAAGACCAAGTATTCAGAGGTTGTTACAACAGCTGAAGAAGTACTCTTCAGTAGTTGTGATGGTTTCCTTTCAGTAGTTGTCTTTATATTTTCAGTAGATTGTAATCAGTAGTTCAGTAGATTGTTTTCAGTAGTTGTAACGTTTATCGTAAGATGTCCTCAGCTGTTATGGACATCTTCAGTAGTTTTAGGTATTTTCAGTTGTTTGTGTAATCGATTAGATGTCACTATCAAGTGACATCTGCTGACGTCATCTTTTCCTATAAAAGGAAAGTTGACCTAATTGTAATCTTGCCGAAGGGTATGAATGAATGAAAACATTCTCTTTTGCAGAAAACTTTCTCTCACTATAACCGTCACTGTTTGATTGAATATTCATCTTGTTCTTGCTTAAATTTCGTCTAATTCTAACACTATTCCGCTGCAAATCATAACCTAATTGATCAAACTAGATCTGAGATCCTTTCAAATGGTATCAGAGCTGGTTAATCATTGATCGATTTAACAATTGATCATTGAAACTGCTCTTTCGATATCTAAGTTTGATCGAATTAGCAAATTTGCAAGAATTGGATATAGAGTTTGAGTTTTTGTTGCTTCCGGTGAATTAATTTGAGGTTCTACGTGTTTAAAACAGAGTTTTTGAGTTTTTGAGCTAGATTTGTTAAAATTACATTGAATTTGTTTGAATCTGTGAAAAT
>BJCN01220736.1:0-15291 GCA_018326445.1 Flaveria brownii
CAAGTCTTCAGAGGTTGTCACAACAGCTGAAGTAGTACTCTTCAGTAGTTGTGATGGTTTCCTCTTCAGTAGTTGTTTTTATTATTTCAGTAGTTTGCAATCAGTAGTTTGTAATCAGTAGTTTTTTTTCAGTAGTTTGTTTTCAGTACCTGTAGTATTAGTTAATACTTAGCTTTTGTAAGAAGATGTCCTCAGCTGTTGTGGACATCTTCAGTAGTTTAGTAAGTTTCAGTTGTTTTTGTAAAACGGTTAGATGTCACTATCAAGTGACATCTGCTGATGTCACCTTCCACAGATGTCGAAGGTTGACCTAATTTGTGAAGTGCCGAAGCTTGTGTATGAATGAATACATTCTCTTTTGCAGAAAACTCTCTCACCTTATAACCGTACTGTTTCATTGAATATCCTTTGTGTTCTTGTTTAAATTTCGTCTAATTCGTATACTATTCCACTGCAAATCATAATCTAATTGATCAAACTAGATACGAGATCCCTTCAGTAGTCTTGTGAGATTCATCCATGATTCGTCCCCTTAGATGTCCGTGTCGGGGAATTCACATCCTCCCAAATCGGGCTCTCACTCCGTGAGTGTTTTCTCCCAACTCCGAGACTAGACCTCTCATTCTTGCAGAGTTTAGACGATCTTCTTTCAACGCCTCATCTTGAAATCCTTTGACTTGCGTCGTCATGTCCGAGGTCATAACCAACTGATAAGCTTTCACCCGAATCAGCTCGGGTCTCTCCTTTCGGCTAAGGGCATCGGCCACAACGTTGGCCTTACCCAGATGGTAATGGATCTCACAGTCATAATCTTTGATGAGCTTTAGCCATAGTCTCTTTCTCATGTTGAGATCCTTTTGCTCAAAGAAGTACTTCAAGCTCTTGTGGTCGGTGAAGATGGTGCATTTCATCCCATATAAGTACTACCTCCAAATCTTCAACGCAAAGAGCACAGCCACTAACACCAAATCATAGGTGGGATAATTGACTTCATGGGTTTTCAGCTGTCGATATGTGTTGGACATTACCCTTCCACGTTGCATTAACACGCAACCTAGCCCCGAATAAGAAGCATCTGAATATATCATTAAGTCCTCACTCCCCTCGAGTGATGTTAAAATAGGAGCTTGAGTTAATCTCGTCTTCAACTCCTTAAAGGCATCCTCCTATTTCTGACCCCACACAAACTTCACATCATTGGGGGTCAATTTGGTCAAAGGTGAGGTTATCTTGGAAAAGTCTTGGACGAATCTCCTGTAATAACCCGCCAAACCTAAGAAACTATAGATCTTAGATGGCGTCTTTAGAGACTTCCATTGCATCACCACCTCAACCTTGGCTGGGTCTACCATAATTTCTTCAACATTCTCCACGTGACCCAGAAATTTAACTTCACGCAACCAGAAAGCACACTTAGAGAATTTGGCATACAACTTCTCTCTTCTAAGTGTTTCCAATACTTCGCATATATGGCCAGCATGTTCTTCCTTGCTCTTTCAATAAATCAGGATATCATCAATAAACACAATCACTGATTTATCTAACATGGGCCGACACACTCAGTTCATAAAATCCATAGAGGCAGATGGCGTGTTAGTCAAACCGAAAGACATAACAAGAAACTTGGAATGTCCATAACGCGTGGGAAAAGATGTCTTTGGAATGTCCCGCTCCTTCACCTTCAACTGATGGTAGCCAGATCAAAAATCTATCCTCGAGAACCAACTGGCACCTTGTAGCTGATCGAACAAATCGTCAATCCTCGGTAACGGATACTGATTATTTACCGTTAACTTGTTCATCTATTGGTAGTCGATGCACATCTGCATAATACTGTCTTTCTTCTTCACAAACAATACCAGAGCGCCCTAAGGAGAGATGCTCGGTCGAATAAACACTTTGTCCATCAACTCCTGTAGTTGATCCCTCAGCTCTTTCTCTCAGTAGGAGCTAAACGATACAGTGCCCTTGCAACGGACTTTTCCGCCACCACTATCTTTGATGTAGGCCAGATAGGCACTACATCTACATTTCATGGACTTTTCCGCCACCACCATCAAAATCACCTTTGGAACCATAGTGACGCGATAAGCATAAACCGTCATCGAACTCTCATCGGGCTCAATTAATCAAATCATCTTTTTGCGACAGACGATGTTTTCCTCATAGGTTGCTAACCAATCCATCCCCAGCACTACATCAAATCCGCCTAGGGGCATCGTATTTAATTTAGTAGAAAACCTATGACCTTCTAGTTCTATGACACAGTCGTCTATCATATCAGTAATTCTAGTGGACTTACCAATAGCAGTTTCTACATCGAATGGCTTATCAATACTTCTACTACTAACAGGCAACTTAGCAAAAAAAGTAGCAGAAACAAAACTCCTACTAGCACCAGAATCAAATAATACAGAGGCACAAGTTTGGTTTACTAGAAACATACTTGACACGACATCGGGATCCTGTCTGGCCTCCTCCCGCGTCATCATGAAAGCTCTAGCAATTGCCCTCTGTCCTCTTTCATCACGCTTCTTCTTCATCTCAAAACTTTCGGCCCGTGGCTTCTTGCAGTCTCTGCTCACATGGCCCTCCTCGCCACAGTTATAACACCATATAAAACCACAAATCTTTGCCACATGATCGGGCTTCCCACACTTGAAGCACACACTTTTGGTCCATATGATCGATTACAGTACAAATGAAGGTTTAAATCGTTCAATACCAGAAATAACACACATACAATGATTTAGATGAACAATAATGACCAAAATGTATTCAAATATAATCCATAAAGCAACAATACAATTAAAAGAAGATAAGCTCAATGTATATCAGTGAATAACAGTTTAAAAATGACTCTTGCAACATAAATACTCGATTAGGGTTTTTGCAAGGATGCCCAACAATGAACAAGATCATTTCTATTTATAGAAGTCTTACTTTCACAGAAAGTTTCGCTACCGAAACTATAGTTTCGCTCGGCAGAAACAACAGTTTCGCCGGGCAAACTAAACAGCTGACTGTTTTCGCTCACAGTTTCGCTGGACTACAAAATATCATAAACTGAACTAATCAAATTACAAAAGTAAACTAACATTAATCCTATTACATAGAAATATACACATAAACTAATCTAAGGTGAGTCCAACCTATACTAGATCTTCAATACTCCCCCTAGGTTGGATCTCACCGACTTCTCTTGTCTTGATGTCTCTATTCAGCCCCAGTCTCCCTAGCTCCTGCATCTGATTTATCTTTCTCAGCACCTGCATTGTTCTTCTTGTGAGCTTCAGCAACTGATCCACTCTGGTCACCTCCTGCTTCATCAGCTCCTTCGGGACGAGCACTAGCTTGTGCAAGTTGGTTTGTCAAGTCCCGGATCTCCATGTTAAGATCATCATCATCTCTCACCTTTTCCGCCAGCTCTCTCACCTTGGCTTTCACTCCTCTCACTTTGTTAGCCACCACCATAAATAGGCTTGCCTCTTTCCTCGTCTCCTCCCCTGCTCCTGCTTTAAAATGGTTCTCAAAAAGAACAAGCAGGTCTTCAGCAGAGAATCCAAAAAGCTCCATTGGTTCAAAAAGTCTATATTCTATTCCATCCTTCACCCTGATCACCGCCTCCCCCGTATTGTTATCATAAAGCCACTTCTCGAATCCTTGTAGTCGTTGGGGGGAGGGTTTCGCCAGCCTAACTCTGTGTATGGTTTTTGGAGGTTTCACACTCAAGACAATTTGTCCCTTGCCCGTCTCCCAATCCTTGTCCTTCTTTGACCTTTTTCGCTCAGCTTTCATAAACCGGAAAGACTCAAAGTTGTCCTTCAGTCCATTCTTTATCTCCTTCTCTAACAACTTCACCCTTTCACTTAGATTGGCATCAAGTAGAGGCAAAACAACTAACCTTCTCAGATCCCATCTCAGCAAGGTCTTGAAAGCCTTCCTTTTATGTAGATATGTGATACCACCCCCTCTCCTCTTTATCATAAACATCTTGAGGCCGGGGTTGTACTTCCAGCATAAGATCCTTTTATCAGCCTCCTTTTTCCTCAACCCTTCCATGTTTTGGCATAGGGGAGTCAGCTCCTCAGGCTCCTTTTCTTTCAAAAACCAGTCTTCCTTTTCCGTCTCTATCACGTCATTTTCATCATCCCCCTTCTGGAACACATAAGTCAGAGGTCTTTCATCCACCTCATAGTATTCTGGTTAAAAATCATAGTCTACCAGCTGTTCATCATCTTCCTCCTCATCTACTAACCCCTTCTCAATAGTCTTCTAGTAGCTTCAGTCTGTTTTGCTATTCTCTCATCTCTAGTAAAATCATCAAAGTTTAAACCAACATCAAAAAACCCAACCTCAGTCACCTCTTATACATGCTCCACATTCTCACCCTCTACTCTTCTTTCTGACACTCCTGTTTCTTCTGCTCCTACACCCGATGTGCCCTCTCCTACCCTGGAAGAAGTACCCACATTCAGAAATTGGTACTTGAAAATATCAGTCAAATCATCTAACTCATGTTGAGTTAGCTGATTGGGTAGGCCGACTACATCTTTTAACTCGTTCACCTCCTCAAGCAATCTTTTGATTAGTTTGTTTTGTTCAATCAGCATCTTAGTCATACCCTCCATCATTTCATCCTTCTGCTTCTCCCTTATCTCCTGATTAATAAGCTTTGTCTTGATCATACTCAATTCATTAGAGACAGATATGTTGAGGTTCCTGATTACATCCTCATCTAATCCTGCCTTTCCTTCAGTTTGTGAGGGCTCAGTAAAGGTTTGATCTCTTTGTTTGGTCATCCTCTCAGTTTCTCCAACATCAGCTCTTTTCTTAGACCTCTTCTCCTTCTCAGCCATGGCCTCAAACACCATCTCATGAACCTTATCTTCAAAAACATAATCCTTTTCCTTGGCATATCTCTTCCTCTTCTTTACAGCTTCAATCTGTTTCTGTCTCGTCTCCTCAGCACATTTGTCCTCAGACTCTATCACCCTCCTAATATATGCCCAACGTTCTGGAGAGTACATGTTCTCCCACAGATGGGTGATCTTCCCACTAAAGTCATGCCTGATTGCATAACAATCAGTAAAAATGTGTGTGTTCATCGGCACTAATCTCTTTACCTCTCCATGTCTTAGAACGTTACGAATGAGGTCATCTATGATCATTTGAAGGAATCGAGGGTATAGCAACCATTTGTCCTTCTTCAGGGTCATCACATTCTCAGCCATGCACTCAAATATCAAGCTAGCTATATTGACCTTCTCTCCCCTACAACATATCACCATTGCCTTAGCCTAATCCAGGTTCAGCCTGTCTGATCCACCTTTACGATGATCTAATTACATAATAAAAACATGTGCTATATATCTCCACTCCATGGAGAGAAAGGACTTTTTGATTTCCATTCTCGTCCCGAAAGGAGGACCCTCATATCCCATCGAGCGGAAGGCGTCAAATACTTCCTGGTCAGATAATTCAACCTCCTCTCCAGAATCCTCATTTAGCCTCAATACTCTAGATATAACCTCATCAGTGATAATCAGCTCGTTCTCCAATACTCTAGCTACAATCCTCCATGAGTCTCCCCTCGTATCATACTCAGCTATACGACAGAAGTCTCGGATGTGCAAATCGTATATAATGGTGGAGTGTGAGATAGCGTAAGCAATCGGGGATCTCTACAACCACCGTATACAGTCTCTAAACCCGGTAGCTTTTGGGTGTGTATCATCTAAAATGGTCGTGATATTGTTCCTCTCATCAAACTTGAGATTAGCCATTTAAACTGAAAAACAGGTAGAACAACTTAGCATGATATATAAAAAATAATATTAAGAAAAGATAATAATAAATAATAATAATAAAAATTAATTAAATTAATCAAGAGGATAGTTTCGCTAGCCGAAACTGTAGTTTCGCAGAAATTATTATAGTTTTGGCAAGTGAAAGAGACAATTTCAGCAGCAGACACTACCAGTTTCGGCAAGACAATGTGGTAGTTTTGACCGGTCGAAACTATAGTTTTGGCGCAGCGAAAATGAGTTTTGTTTTGCAAAACTGTCAAGTTTGCTCGGACAGCAAAACTGCACAGTTTCGTAGAATAATCAAGAACTTTCGTTCAGTTTTGCTAGACAATAGGTAGTTCCGCTGTATGATCTGCGAGACAACCCAATGGTCTTAATCAAAATAAACCCCATTGAATGACTAAAACCTAAAAATAGATACGATCCTGAGTTAGAAACTCACTTGTGAAGATGAATCAGTGCAAAAATAACCCAAAACACACAGGAAACCCTAAAATTAAAAAATTGCTTTCTTTTCATTCAAAATTAAATTTTAAAATCAAAAATTAAATAAAAGAATTTAAAATAAAATTAACACAACAAAATAGGAAAAGCAAACAAAAAAGCCCCACACGATCACACCAAACGTCATATCGTTTTTGACAAAAACAAAGAAAAGAGCTTAGGGTAGAACGAGAAGCTGAAGGAATCTTCTGGAGAGTCATAGTTCGGTGAGATTGCAGATATACTTGTCCTTTTTAAACCCTTGCCTTCTTCTTTTCGATAAATAAACCATAGATGTTGTTATCATGTTATTGGTTAATTTAAAGAAGACATTGAATGACTCAGTCCCCACATACATTTGGCAAAGAAACTTATCCTGTCCTCATGATTTCTTGAACGAATGAAATCGACTAATTGATTAATTGTTTTGACGTACAACAAAGATCCTTTTTCAAAAGAAGCTAGATACATATTGACAGTAATTGATGAGAGCTCCGGGTCAGTACTCATGTACAACAAAGGAGATCATCAAGTTGTGCTAATGAACACTCCAGGTAAGTACTATCATACAGTAGAGGAGTTCTTTATATTGTGTCGATGAGATCTCCAGGTCAGTACTATCATACAGCAGAGGAGATCATCGCTTTGTGCCGATGAGAGCTTCAGGTCAGTACTTTCATACAGCAGAGGCGATCATCACTCCAGGTCAGTACTACCGTAAAGCAGAGGAGATGAGCACAAACATAAAACAAAACATTACACAAAGAAGCTTCTAAGGTACAAAGATAGATAAGCGTAAAGCTTTTGAGAACAGATGGGTATTTTTAGAAACAAGGATACTTAAGACAAGAACAAAACAACACAGAGATGCCCCGTTCTCAATCCTTTTTGAACAAGGACTTGAAATTTTATGAAGGTCAAAGATGTCAAGGGGATTATCCGAGTAATCATGTTTCTTATTCTTTTAGTTAAGCTACAAGAGTACTATCTACTTTGCTTTCGGGTTGAGCCTATCAAGCAAATCCTGACACGATACTGTTGACCTCCATATTATTCAGACACCATAAAGGGTCATAAGTTATGCAAAAGAAAACAAGAGAAGCAATTATTTATTATTCTCCCCTAAAATTTCTACGATTTACAGTATGAAGAAATTTCTAAAACTATAAAAAAATTACGAAAGAAATATAAACAATATGAACATATTTTGTTTTACGGAAAATGAGTTTTAAAAAGATATTAATCCCAATATCGAGATCAATTCATAAAAATGAGGTTTATCAAAAGTTTTATTGAAAAGATCTGCTTTATGGTTTTTTGTATCAATGGGGATAATATCAATGAAACCCTTTTCCTGAGCATCACGGATTGCATGAATTCGTGTCTCGATGTGCTTGGTTCGGGAATGATGAATAGGATTCTTGGCGATACCGATACATGTTTTGTTGTCACAGAACAACGGTGTAAGGATAAAGTTGATCCCATAGTCAATCATATGGTGCTGAATCCAGAGCACTTGAGAATAGCAACTGGAAGCGGCAATATATTTTGCTTCTCCCCTAGAGAGAGAGACAGTGGTTTGTTTCTTGCTTTGCCATGATACCAGACAATAGCCCAAGTATTGACAGCCTCCACTAACCGACATTCTGTTTAACCTGCAACCATTAGAATCACTATCAGAATAGGCATGTAAATCAAAATTTCCACCATAAGCTTAAGAAAGTCCTAAACAAGAAGAGCCTTTAAGATAACAAAAGATTCGTTTGACAACCTTTTCATGAGACTCTTTCGGGGCTGATTGGTATCGAGCTCAATATCCCATGACAAAGGTGATGTCAGGTGATGTCAGTATCGAACCAATCATGGATCTGTAAAGATGAGGTCAATCGGTTTCCCATTCTCATCAGGAGTGAGGCTGGTTTGAGCAGTAAAAGGAATCGTCTCAGAAGAAGCGTCATCCATCTTGAATTTCTTCAACATTTCTTTAATATAGTTTTCTTGATGAATGAGAATTCCTTCTGGCTTTCGTTCAACTTTCAACCCGAGAAAAAAGCACCTCTCCCATCATGCTCATTTCAAATCGACTATGCATGACATCCTCAAACTCCCGACATAACTTTGGATTGGGGAAGCCAAAAACAATGTCATTGACGTATACTTGCACGATCAACATCTCACCATCTACATCCTTCTTAAATAAAGTCAAACTGATGGTTCCTTGAGAAAAACCATTGCTTAAGAGATACTGTGTCAAAGTCTCATACCAGATTCGAGGGGCCTGATGAAGACCGTAAAGAGATTTATGAAGCTTGTAGACTTTGTCTGGAAAATTTGGATCCTCAAAACCCGGTGGTTGACTTATATATATATCTCTTCGTCAATTCCTCCATAAAGAAATGCACATTTGACATCCATCTAATGCACTTTGAATTGCTTGTGGGCTGCATACGCCAAAAAGATTCTGATGGCTTCAAGACGGGCGACAGGCACAAAAACTTCGGTGTAGTCAATCCCTTCTTCTCTAGTAAAACCCCGGACCACCAGTCTAGACTTGTTTCTTACCACAATGCCACGGTCATCGGGTTTATTTTTAAACACCCATTACGTGCCAATTGGGCATTTTTTTGTGGAAGATCGACCAAAGTCCACACCTTGAGTTTCCTAAACTGTTGTAGCTCTAATTGCATTGATTCAACCCAGCAAGGGTCCTGAAGAGCTGCATGAACATTTTTAGGGACGATTTGTGATATAAAACAAGAGAATAGACAAACGTTAATCAAACCAGATTGACATCGCGTCCAAACTGCATCGGTAATAGAACTGATGATGTTATCATGTGGATAATCTTTCAAGGTTTTGAAATCGACAGTCATGGGTTGGGTGTGTGTGGATGATTGGCTAAAGGATTGTTGATGAGTAGTTAAAGGTGAAGAGGATAAAGGTGATGGAGAGGTAGAGTGAATTGGAGGTATGGGGAATGTCGGTTGAGATGTGGTGCATGTAGGTGATGAGGGAATCGATGCTAACACAGGTGGGGTGGAAGATCAAAAGAGGATGAAGAAGATGCAACATCAACTGATGTAGCATCATTTACAGGTGTGGTTGGAGGGACAGGAGGTTCGACAGGTAATGGATTTGGAGGAATAATGTTTGTTTGAACATGGGAGACGGACGCATCATCATCGGAAACTGGAAGATTAAATGAGTTGAACACCGTATCGGAGTCAAAGAACCATGCGGGTTGAGATCGAACATCAGAGGAATTAGATTCCTGCCAATCAACATAGAATGACTCTTGAAGAATACGTGTTCTCTTGTTATATACCCAATAAGCCTTTTGAGAAGAAGAATAGCCCACAAAATAACATTCATCAGACACGACACCAAACTTTGTCTTCTGCTCCTGCGTATGCAATAAAGTGCACGAGCAACCGAATGGTTGAAAGAAGTCAATCAAAGGATTTCTTTTATGAAATATTTCATAAGGAGTCTTCATTTTGTCCTTGACGATCAACACCCTGTTGAGAACATATGAAGCACAGTCCACCACCTCAGCCCAAAAGATGATGGGTAAGGAGGATTCTATTAGCATTATACGAGCAGCTTCAATGATGGTGAGATTCTTTCGTTCAGCAACACCATTCTATTGAGAGTTCCTTGCAGCACTGTACTATCTTAAAATTCCCTTGGAAGCACAGAATGAATCAAAGATCTAATTTCTGAATTCAGTACCGTTGTCACTTCGGATCGCCATAACCTTCCTCTTACTTATCGTTTCAATCGAAAGGATTAACTTCTGTAGCTCCTTAGCAGTCTCTACTTTGTGAGCAAGAAATCTCACCCAAGTGTATCTGGAAAAATCATCTGTAGCCACAAGATAGAAAGATTTCTCAGCAATTGATTTAACGCTGATTGGGCCAAACAGATAAGTATGTAACAACTCGAGGGGATTGGGTATGGTATTTTCAACTTTTGGTTTATGTGGTTTCTTATGTTGTTTTCCCTTTGCTCATGCCATGCATCTTTCAACCATAGAAAAGTCTTTTAAAGGTAATTCCCTAACAAGATTGTTTTTAAATAATTTGTTTATATTTTTAAAATTAACGTGGCCCAATCTGCGATGCCATAAGAAAGACTCAAAGGTGGAAGCTTTGGACAAAAGACAGGTTACGGTAGATGTTGAATCCTTTGAACTCATATCAAGAAGATATGTATCATGCTTCCTTGGAGCCCGCATTAGTACCATATTATCTGGAATATCAATCTGAGAGACACTCAACAGATTGAATGCAAGCTCAGGTATGTAGTTGACTTTCTCTAATGTAAGAGAGCCATTGGAAACTTGTCCTTGACCAATCATTTTCCCTCCTTTCTTATCATCGGCGAATGCGACGTAACCTCCATTGATTATTCGGTAATTGGTCAATAGTTCTTTAAGTCCTGTCATATGTCTGGAGCATCCACTATCGACATGCCATACACTATTTACAACTTTAGTGGATGACTCCTGGAAGAATATCAAGGAAAAGGTTAACCAGGTGAAACAGGAACCTAAGTTTGAACAACTTTTGGGTTAGGAGAAACAGATTTCTTACAAAAGGAATTATTAACTAATTGATTTAACCAATTCCCAAAAGAATTTCTATTAACATGTCTATGATGAAGCTGAGGACAGTGCTTGACTACATGATAATCTTTACCACATCGAAAATAATGTGGTTTTAATCTAGGTCTATTGTGTAATGAGGTTGGGATTTTATCAATGCATATTTCCTCATCATATTCAGACAATCTAGAATTAACATTTGTATGTCTCATACATGTCAATAGATCTGCTTTTATTTGAAAAAGAATGATTATCTACAGAAGAAGATGAGATGTCATCTGAAATACATGTGGTACAAGTACCACTTGTACTTGCCTCAGACGAAGATATGACCCTTTCATTTGACACAGCAATTTTAGTTGGAGTAAAAGATGGAATGGGGTGAGAAAAGAATTTTTCAAAGTAGTTAATATTAATATCCTCATTACTCTTCATGGTGATATCAGTCACAAGATTAACACAAGCAGAAGGAGTAACAACATCACAATCCACATAATTTAAAGATGAAACAGAAACATCACTAGAATATGAAGAAATAGAGTCTTTTACAGGATCACTAGGGAAAAAAACTGAATTTAAACTAGATTTATGATCTAAAACAGAATGCTGAGATTCAGGTGTACTAAGGGTAGAGCATCCAAGCCCGCTAGTCGGTCCATAATCGTAGTCCTCACGAACATGCTTAGGGTTCACACCTTCTAAACCTGCAGACATACTGTTAGTATCTATTTGGATCAAATCATTAGAAGGATGAGGAACAGGCATAGGTGAATAATAGTAAGTACTAGGGGGAGGATAAACCTTAGCATTTTCATATCCCGAAGCTATTTTAATCCTAGCTCCCCATTGAGATTTACATAAATCATCATGTTTCATTCCTGATATAGTCCATTTATCAAGCTTTGACAGAAGCTTGCTTGTTTCAAACTCAGTAAGAGCAACCCTTTTAGTAAATTTATTAACCTCAACATTTCTTTCCAAAACTATTCTTTTTAAGTGATCATTTTCTTTTAAAGCCTCGTTTAATTTAACAAAATATTTATACTCGTTTATTTTAAGCTCCTCAGTAATTCTTTTCAAATCCTTTTAATTATCAATCAATAAACGACCAGCTTTATAGACCCTAAATAACCTGATTTTGCAAGATGATGAACACATATCTTGAATTACCTCATAGGGAAGTCCCATCACCACTTTTTCAGCTTCAAGAGCTTTCTCGCATTGACACACTGGAGTACTTAACTTGTTTTCCTCGACAGTGGTAGAAGCATCATCCTTTTCATTTTCTAAGTCAGTGGTTTGAGTTCCTTCCTTCCTGATCTCTTCCATATCACCTTCTTTCACCTTCTCATCCTCCTTCATCTCCTCAGACACTTCAACTTCATCCTTAAATTCCTTGAATGGATCAAAGTCATCCTCATAATTCACCTTCATCACCTCTTCCACAATCTCAGCTACTAGTGCTTGATTAACCTCTTCTCTTGTCTCTTCAACTTCAGTACTCCAATCAAAGCTAGAAATCAATGCGGTCTCTTTCTTGTGACTTGCTTCCTCTTTACCTCCAGTTGAAACTACTCTTGGAACTCCTGAATTACCAGGATTAGTGACAATTGGCAGTGGACATTCACGTTTGAAGTGTCCTAACTGTCTGCAATTGAAACACCTCAGTTTAGACTTATCAAAACTAAGTTTGGAGTTAGAACTTTGACCTCCAAAATTCTTTCTGCCAGTGCGCTCCATAAATCTTCAGGCTCTAAGTGTCAACATTGCCATTTGCCATTGAATATCAGACACTTTAAGATCATCAGGATCCACCTGATACATATCCTCTATCATCATCTTTTTTCCTTTCAAATCCCCAGCTACAAGAGCTTCATAACTCTAAACAAACATACCAAAAAGAGCCATCGTCTCAAATGGAATAGAAGTTTCAACAGTTGCTTTAAAGTTTGCTTGATCTCTCCCAGTACTACCACAACCTCCACTGGTGTTTACTCCACCTTGTCGAGATGTCTGCATTGGAGAGCTTGCGGTGGAAGACAGTAGTGCAGCATTCTGAGTATAACCGGATGTAGGCATCATAGTTTGATTAAATCCTCGTCTCTTCAGATCTAAATCAAAGGATTTCAGTTTGTTGATTTCATCCATAAGCTTGTAATCAGCAATGTTTCTCTCTTGCCTCAACATTCTCACTTGTAAGCTCCATTGGGGTGGTAGAGAGTCTAGGAGCTTATTCACCTGCTCGTGATTACCCAACTGATCATCATACTTCTTTAAAGTACTTGATACTGACAAAAATCGATTGGTGCTGTCGGTGAGGTCTTCATTTTTATGTCCGACAAATGAATTGAACTCCTTCTGAGCTTGGTCTTTCTTGTCCTTTTTAAGATCTTCATTTCCATCATAGAATTCACACAATGCATAATATAAAGATTTTCATCCTTGTGTTCAGTAAATCGATTATAGATATCATGTGCAAGACAAAGAGTTAATGCTCTAAAAGCTTTTTGGTCTCGATCAATCGGCTTCTGATCCTTCTTGGTGAATGTGATAGGATCCATGTTTTGAGATATGGTACCACCAACAGTAACCGTTGGCTTGTGCAGACCAGTGATAATAGATTCCTATTGGTTGTGGTTGGTGTAGAAGAAAAAGGCTTTGAGACATCTCTTCCAGTCTTCAAAGTTGTCCCCGTTTATGAGTCTTGGAGGTCTATTGGGAGCAACACTCTCTAACTCAGCAAGAGTGAGAGAAGTCATCGTTGACATGCTAGTTTCGCTGCAGCGAAAGGTAGTTTCGCAGAAAAAGATAATTTCACTAAGCTAGTTTTGCAGAAACTAGTTTCCCTGAGAAAATGGTAAATTCGCTGGCAATTTCGGCAGCAATTTCGCTAGCCGGAAGCAATATAATGCTTAGTTTTGCTGAGTGTTTCGCAGGAAACAAGCTTGAACTTTCATTCAGGGTACTTTCGACAGCAATTTCGCTTGAAATGAGACACAAGCACAGTTGAACTTTCGTTCAGAATTTCTATTTTCGTAGAAAAGCTGTGAACAACTACAAGTGTGAAACAATTGTAGTTTCGCTGGAAGAAAATGACAGTTTCGCAGAAAGAACTCTAGTTTCGCTGGAAGAATCTGAAAACCCTTTAAACCCCGAAAACACCCTGAAATCACCCAAATCTCAACAGATTTGAGATCTGATGATTCATAGATCTTTCCCAACCAAAAGCAAGCAAAATTCAATTAACTTTCATATCAAATACACTCAAATTTGATCTAGAATTGAAGAAATAGTGGTATTGAAGAAAAACAACCAAAAACCTCAAACAATCAAGAGCACTAAGGCTGTCCATATGATCGATTATCAGTACAAATGAAAGTTTGAATCGTTCAATACCAGAAATAACAACAAACACAATGATTTAGATGAACAATAATGAACTAAATGTATTCAAATATAATCCATAAAGCAACAATACAATTAAAAGAAGATAGGCTCAATGTATATCAGTGAATAACAGCTTACAAATGACTCTTGCAACACAAATACTCGATTAGGGTTTTTGCAAGGATGCCCAACAATGAACAAGATATTTTCTATGTATAGCAGTTGTAGTTTCGCAGACAGTTTCGCTAACTGCGAAACTGTGTTGCCAAAACTATAGTTTCGCCCGGCAGAAAGAACAGTTTTACAGGGTAAACTAAACAGCTGACTATGAGCGAAACTACAGTTTCACTCACAGTTTCGCTGGACTACAAAATATCATAAACTGAACTAATCAACTTACAAAAGGAAACTAACATTAATCCTATTACATAGAAATATACATATAAACTAATCTAAGGTGAGTCCAACCTATACTTGATCTTCACACACTCAATCCCCATTTACACTCACTGGATGGCTCTCTCCCATATTTACTACACTTCTTTATCCCCGAACTAGATGACACCACCCTTCTGTCATCCACTTTCCTTCTTTTGTTGTTTAGAGTGAAACCACCATGTCCAAACCTTTTCCTGCCCCAGCTTTTGTCACCACACCCATCTTCTTCACCTCCACTACCACAGACTCTTCTCCTTTATCATACTACCTACCCTCCAGGTCTACTACCGAGCGTAAGGTACCCGGTCGGGCAGCAATCAGACGTCTGTGAATGTCAGCTGGCAACCCTTGGTTGTATTTTTTGATCTTCCTCAACACTAGCATCACCTGATCCGGCACCAGCCTCGCCATTTTGTTGAACTTGGTGATGTATTGCTGGTGTGTCATGGTGCCTACCTCTACCTGTTGGTAATCCCTCTCAATTTTTTTCAACACCCGGTGAGCATAGAACTCCTTAATTACCAACTTCTTCAGTTCTGGCCAGCTCATCTTTCCAATGGCCCAGCT
>BJCN01220768.1:12957-24318 GCA_018326445.1 Flaveria brownii
AAAAAAGTAAGATTTTGTACCAAAGACATTATTTGTCACTTGTGAATAATAAAGTTATAATAGAATTTTCGGACATTGTGTATTAGAACTTTTAATTTCTAAAATATATGAGTATCTAATTAAATAATAAAAATACTGTAATATAAACTTCTTGTTGACTAATATCTCATGTGCACGGTGATGTAAAACACTTACAAGACGGGCCATTCGAGTTATTTCTAGGGACTTTGGGCAAGAATTCCTAGAGATGCTCATTTGTACTTTATTTATGAACGAACTTTGTTGGTTGCAGAGACTGCGCATTTATCAACAAAAATGTGAAGCATTTGAGACTGTTATTCATTCTTATACGTCTTGCCCTTATGCATGGGATGAACCCTGTTACCCGCATCGTCTGACTGTTGAGGTGTGCATTCTTTTTATGATCATAAATTTATTGTGATTTCACATTAGTTTTCAGATATTGTGGATGCTGTGATTAAGTACAAGGTTATCTCTCATTATTTTTCTGTTCTTAATCTCCAAGGTGTTTGCTGAGAGGGTAATAGGATCTTATACTCTTGATGAAGCAAAAGAGTACAAACCAGTGTGTTTACCTGCAACTTCTGAGGTACAGTTGATATTATCATACATTACTTTATTATATTTGAAATCTTAATCACTTTTAAGGTAGCAGGGTTTTAGAAGTAATGTTATGCATAATGACCATTATATCTTGACTAACTTCAGCATGTAAGAAGATTAAAAAGATAAGGTAATGTTATGCATAATGACCATGCATGCTTTATTGGCAAAAAACCGATTTTGATCAACTCAACCCAAACATATACTAGAAATAAAAACTTTCAATCCAAACTTGTGTTATCCACTAGTCAACTTGCTTGACACCCAATGATGTTATCAGGCTTATGCTGAAGATGTCTAATAATTAATGTACTAAAATTTTCTTTTTAGAATCTGAGAATTCTTTATTAAAGTCACAAAAACTAGCTAATATGTTTTTTGGTTAATTTATATCTAATGCGCCCATATTTCATGATTTCATTTAGTAGAAGCCTGAAAGAAGATTGCTGTTATCAGTTCATGCTGAAGGAGCATTAAAGGTATACATAGTTTGTGTTTCAGATGCGAATATGAATTTAACCTTAAATTTTTTGTCTGATTGGTATTTTTACTATCATACAGGTTCTCAGTGTCATTGATTCAAGTTATCATAGTTTCGATGATGTAAAAACTCCAAATTCATCTCAGCGAAATGATAAAACAGAATTTGACCAAAGGCAGGACAGTTCTGTTCTTTACAAAGAAAGATTATCTGTTGCAATTCCCTTTATTGGTATTTCTGTTATGAGTTCTCAACCACAGGTACCTCTAATTGAAATCTTTCTACAAACCCAGGGGTAGGTTAGTCACTTTATCATACTTATGAATTTTCCCCTTTGTAGGAGCTTCTTTTCGCCTGTGCAAGGAACACAGTGATTGATTTGGTTCAGAGTTTAGACCAGCAAAGGCTTTCTGTAAAAATTTTTGCTTTGCAAATTGATAACCAACTTCCAACCACACCTTACCCTGTTATATTATCGTTTGACCATGAATACAAGCAAATCCCAACTTCTCAGATTAAACCTAAAGATGATATCTTGAGGGTCAAAGGGGAACAAATGAAACAGTGTATATCTGATGGTTTTTGTGAGCCTGTATTGTCATTGTCTGCAGCAAAATGGAGGAACAAAGATAGAGCGTTGCTTTCATTCGAGCATATAATACTAAGGTATGTGCTATTAAAGTCCTTAAGCAAGTTGGTTAACTGCTGGGCAGGGTAGACCTAAAACCTTTCCTTTATCTAAATTTTAAAAAAACTATATTAAGTAATCTTTTCTGTTGAATAAAATTATTTAGAAGCTTTCAGACACTGAATTACAATGTTAGTGTCTTTTGACCTGTGTGACTTGCTCAGCCCAATTGGCTAGGTAAAGATAAAAGTACAACTTGAATCAATCCATTTGTTAGTAAAAGTTTTGAAATTGCTACATGTGGTTAATGAGTCAGGTTGACTCATAATGTATGTGACCAAAATATTAGGAGTTCTATGCTACTTATTATGTCTAAAATGATTACATAAATAACATTAATACAACAGTAACTCGATTCTTTCAATTTACTTATTTAGGGGGGTTTATGCATTAAAATATAATGTGGGTGCCCTTTGACCTTTTTTTTCTACCCATTTGACATGGTAGTGATAAACTATAACTCGAATCGACCCATTTGTAAGTCAATGGGTCATGATCATCACTTATAGGAAGTACTAATTTTTATTTTCTGCTTTAGAATGACAGATTTTCATCTTGAGCTCGAGCAAGATGTCATTCTAGGTCTATTTGATTTTTTTAAGACAGTGTCTTCAAGGTTCCATAGCAGAGCAACGACACATAAGGATTCGATAATGCATCCTCTCCCCTCAAATTTCAGTGTAAATATGGCAAGTAAATTTTCCAGGACCCAGCAAACTGAAAGGTCAAATGGGGATCCGACATTTGTTGAAAGTCAAAGTCAAATCTCCGCCTTGCTGCCATCGGTTGTGCCAATTGGAGCGCCTTGGCAGAAAATATACCACCTAGCACGGAAACAGAAGAAGATATATGTTGAAGTGCTTGAAGTAGCTCCCGTCACTTTGACTCTAAGGTTACTGGCTCACCGTTTTTTGCATGATTTTTATTTGATGTTCTGATTTAATACTATATGTTCACTTGTGGGCCCTATTTTTCATGTTGCAGCTTTTCTAGCAGTCCATGGATGCTAAGAAATGGAGTACTTACATCAGGAGAATATCTTATCCATGTAAGTGTGACAATTGGGATAAATATCCGGCTTTTGTTTCTCACTCAACTTTTGAATAAAATTAGGCATTTTTTTCTTAGAAGACTGCATCTACTGTTCATTACTTCTTATATGGGTGCTTGTGTATAGAGAGGTCTTATGGCTCTTGCTGATGTGGAGGGAGCCCAAATTCATCTAAGGCGGTTGACAATTTCTCATCAGTTAGCTAGCTTGGAATCTATCCGGGAGATCTTGACCATTCATTACACACGGCAACTTCTTCATGAGATATACAAGGTTGAGTATAGACACCTTTAGCTTGTGAGACTTTAAATGTTATTGCTATATGTTGTCCAACTATTCCTTTCCCATATATGAATGTGTTTAACAATATAATTGAACATATTGTGTTTATTATCATTCAGGTTTTTGGTTCTGCTGGAGTAATAGGCAATCCCATGGGTTTTGCAAGGAGTGTGGGACTTGGAATTAAAGATTTTTTGTCAGTTCCAGCCAGAAGCTTAATGCAGGTAAGATACTCTTGGTTTCTAGCGCATAGCCGGGGCCCATGGTTCTACTTGAAAGTAGGAAGATAGGCTGGTTGGGCTTCAAGTCAAAACGGATTTAGGTTGAAACAAGACCCTTTTATTACAAATCAGCTAGGGCTGACCTGCAAACTCTTTTTGTCCGTTTTCTGGATTCTTTTCTGATAAGTAATGTGTTAATTATGATTAGAGAAACGGTATCTTATGATAATAATTAAACTTTTGGTAATAATCTAGGTGGTTGTATGCATTATTATAGAATTTTACTGACTTTAATCTCTTTGAGATATAACACAACCAAAGTCGTGACAATTCTGAAGTTAATAGCTGGAACTTTCCCTTTCTTAGTTTAATTTATTTATTGTAAAACTACTTTTCCAGAGTCCAGCTGGACTTATCACAGGCGTGGCACAAGGAACTACTAGTCTTCTTAGTAATACAGTTTATGCCATTAGTGATGCTACCACTCAAGTCAGCAGAGCTGCACACAAGGTATAACTTATTTACTTCTTTTAATAAATAAACAGTTGACTTCTAATATATTCTTTTGTGCACTGTTAAACTCTATACTTGCAGGGTATCGTTGCCTTTACAATGGATGACCCTACTGCAACCGAGATGGAAAGGCAACAAAAGGGAATGTCAGCTCATGGCAAAGGCGTGATAAATGAACTTTTGGAGGTTTTGTTTTTTTTCCCCATCATCCAAATTTTGTCATGTTATTAACTAACTTATCCTTTCTACAATTCCTATGTTTAGTCAGCTTAATTTATTAATATGTTTCTAAAATTTAGGGGCTTACTGGCCTACTCCAATCACCAATAAGAGGAGCTGAGAAACATGGTCTTCCAGGAGTCCTCTCAGGTACTTAAATGTAATACAAGTGTAATTCTGGAATTTCGGAGCAACTAAAAGGGTCAAAAGGGGCTGGATCGGTGTGTCTTGGCTTAAAGCGCTTTTCATCTAAAATTCCCTACAAATAATCTGGTTAAACGTGATTACAATAATAATCGGTGTGTCTTGGCTTAAAGCGCTTTTCATCTAAAATTCCCTGCAAATAATCTGATTAAACGTGATTACAATAATAATCTTTTTTTCTTTCATAAAACGGTATAGTTGGTTTACTTTTAAATAATACTCTTTGGGTGGCATTCGGCTATTATTAGAAATTTGCATTATTAGAAAAGCTATTATTTAAATCGTTAATTCTTTATGGAAGTTCATAATCATTAATAAAATAAATTGTTGTGTGTGAACCAGCCCAGTCCAGTCCAGACTGTGTTTTGTCCCACACTTATATTGTTGCTAGTTTTCACAAGTGACTCATTAATCAACGTCCATTTTCCACCTCTAACACTATTCTGTTTGGATTATGGGATCCTGGTTTATAGATGTTACGTCTTTCACCCTTTGGCAGGTTTTGCTCTTGGAGTAACCGGGCTTGTGGCAAGACCAGCTGCAAGCATCTTAGAAGTCACAGAAAAAACAGCCCGTAGTATAAGAAACCGTAGCAAACTCTACCACATGGGATCCCACCAGTTGCGGGTCCGTCTCCCAAGACCTTTAAGACAAGACGATCCTTTAAAACCCTACTCATGGGAAGAAGCCGTTGGAGTATCAGTATTAAATAACTTGGATGACAACTTAATGTTAAAAGATGAAACCCTCATCCTATCAAAATCACTTAAACAAGGGGGCAAATTTGTCATTATCACCGAACGGCTCATTTTAATTGTTAGCTGTTCAAGTCTTGTGAATTTAGGGAGGCCTGAATTTCAGGGGGTACCTGCTGACCCTGATTGGAATATAGAAGCTGAGATTACTTTGGATAGTGTGATTCATGTAGATAGTGATGAAGAGCTTGTGCATATAGTTGGAAGCAGTTCAGATGTGGTCTTGAGGAACCCAAACCAGCAAAGACGGGTTGGCGGAAAAAGATGGTATAACCAGCCTACGAGAGTCCCGCTTTTTCAAACAAATTTGGAGTGCTCATGTAAAGATGATGCAGGTGAGTTGTTGAAGGTGATTTTGGTAATGATCGAGAAAGGGAAGGAGCGGGGTTGGGGCGGGGTGCATCGGCTGCATCAGAGTGACATCCGATAAAGGGGGTGTTGTATATTCTTCATATTTAGTTGTACATATGTTGTAGATAGATACCATCAGGATGGGTAGTGTGATATCACCATCATTGATTCAAGAGAAATATAAAGTTAAGAAGTTACAAACACTAAAAAGAAAACATTATTTTGTAGGAGAATCGAGCCTGAAAAAAGTGAAGTTTTTGTACAATTTTCTTAGTTGTACGCTTTTGTTGCTTGTATTATGGGGGTTGCTTAGGATTTGCTTATTTAAATAAGGTCATGTTATGTATTGTATTTATTTAATAAATGCTAAAAATTAGATATAATAATTAAATGTTATTTTTAAGCGTTTTCGTTATTATTTTATTTAGTGTGATTTAACTGCAACTATTTTGGTTAGTAGTAGCTATTTATGTTTGAGGAGCATTAATACATTTCTTTTTATTAAGATCATTAACTGCACATTTTTTCCAAACCAACAAAATCCAGTACATATTTCTCCTTAAAACCTTTTATATATGACATTAATCAGTGAAGAAAATTTGACCAACAAAATCCAGCACATGTTTGATGTTTTCCACACTTCAGAATTCAGATTTATGAATGATTTACTTGCCCACGATAAAATCTTTCTGGGCTCAATATGCCCATGTCCAGTAAAGCAAAACCAAACAAAGAAAGGCAAAAAGCCTGTTTAATAGCCCAAAGTGGCCACTCGACCCAAACTAGTTTTTAGTCATTTAGTGAAGGGTTTGACTTTGACGTACGATGCCCAAACCAGAACCCGTTTGAGTAAAAAACCAGGTTAATTCGCCTCTAGATTTTTTTATGCCAAGCAGTAGAATTGTTTCTTTGTCTTAGCTTTAGGGTAGACCGAAACAAACTGAACTATCATCCTTAGACATGGCATTCTAAGGATTCAGATATGCTAATAATATTCATATTCTAAGCTGTGCATCTTCTCCAACCTTATCAAACTGAAATTCAGCAATTATGGGTGTTTGAACTCTCTTAAATCAAATTAACAATCAATGAAAACCCTAATATTGCTAGTGAGCCACTCTAGATTGCTAGATTGGCCTGTAACAATGTTAATTGAATCGAGCTTAAACGCTCTCGAGCTAATATGAAGCTTGTTTAATAAACGAGTTTGGGTCTGAGTTTTCTATATCAAGTTTGACTAGGCTTGTGAGATCAAACACGTTTGCTATTTATTATAATATAAATATAGATATATTTATATGATAGTTGTTAAGATAAAAACTATGATAACATAATATATATTATGTAATGTACAAAAATTGTAACGGTATATAAGTAAAATAACTAATGATTAATAAGGAGCCAAGCATTGTTTCTATAAATAAAGTTATAAACAAGTTGAGCTCGAACTTGTTTATAGATATACATATTTTTTTAAAACCATTTCATTATATAAATATTATTCTAATTAGTTAAAGTAATAAACTCGTTTTGACCAACAACTCTAATCAAACTTGGTATATACAACTTGAATATTAAGAGTAAATGAATAGATATAAATCCAGATTTAAATCTAATATATTTAAAACTAACTTTTAACAACTGAAACTGAATTGAATAAACTATTGAATTTGAATGAAGGTAGTTTATTGCATTCAACAAATGATGAAACCTTGCAATAATAAATGAACATCAAAACAGCACCTCAAGAATTCAATGGTATTTACATGAATGAAATCTCTACCCCAAAACTCACAACTCCTAAAAAAAAGAATGAATCAAACCCCTAATTGGAAAAATAATGTTGATTTGAGTTATTATTCATTGGCATATCATAAAAGTCATGATCAGGAGGCATTTCTTCCAAACAATGCTGCAAATCTTCCAAACTCAAACTATCAAGCCACTCATTCCCATCATCATCAAGACTATCTTTTTTATTCAAATTTTCCATTAATCCCATGTTGCTCTGCTCACTACTATCTTCGACTTTGGTCAACAATTCAGGCAGCAAGTCGCCCGAAGACACGATGTCACCCTCAAAGTTACCGCCAAACACGCCTTCTGAACATTTAAATGAATCAAAACTGTCACTGTTGTCACTGCAACTATTCTCTTTCTGTAATGGTGATGCAGGATGAAGATGTTGACTATTATGAATGTTATTATCTTCTGGTATGATGATAATCTCCTTCGGATTGTTCTTCTTGTTGTAAAGACGACAGAGAACCCAATCATCCAACTGCAAGTATCATAACATCATCATGTCAATTTCAAAGATTCTTATCGAATAATTAAGCAATCATCAACTCAAATTCAAACCCATTAACATTAATTTGGATGAATAATAATACGTATTAAACTGACCTTAGAAACTGTAAGTCTGTATTCATGCATGATCCAATTCGTCTTGATCCCCTCACGCCCTTTTCCAGCGTAAAAAACCAAAGCTTTCTTGATCCCAACTGTCACACTCGGGTCAGATTTTGACCCGATGGGTTTATCCGCTCCGGTTGCTTTCCAGTACCCGTTTCCCGTAACCCGATTCGGTCTTGACCCGTTAGGGTATTTCCTGTCTCTTGGTGTGAAAAAGTACCATTCTTTTGTTCCAAACAGAGCCATCTCTGCACAAATTAGGTCACAAATTAGCCCCAATCAAAGCTTGTTGCATGTTAAAATTGTATGACAATATCGAACAAATCGGAAAACAATCAACGTACGAGGAAGCTCCCAGGGGTCATGTTTGTAGATATCAACGTCGGCGATGATCGTGGGATGTTTAGCGACACTATCGATCTCCGACATCGATTGGGATTTCCTTTGGAGGTAATGAACGATGAGCTCTTCATCGGTCGGGTGAAATCGGAACCCCGGAGGCAAATTCAACTCAGATTCAGCATCTTTAACCACCCTTTTTGTTGCAGATTTTGACGGTGATCTCATCTTCAACAGCAGTTGAACCAAAATTGACCCTGAATTGAATCTTTATGTGATAATATTGTTTTGGATTGAGGTTGCAATGTGTGTGAATAATTGAAGCTTGAGTTTGATTAACACAAAAAGAGGCTTTTATAGTTGCTGTCAGTGATGAGGGGCGTACCTAGTGCTGCAAAGAGCTTCTGCGTTTTCGCAGGGTCCAGGGAGGGTCCGTCCCATTTAAGGGAAGATGTACGCGGTCTTTCCCCCACATTTTGTGAGGAGACCGTTTCCACGGATCGAACCTGAGACCTTCGGTCGGAACAGCTTTTAGGGGGTTTTGGATAAAAGAAGAACAAGTGGGATTCATTTTCCGACATGGGGTTCACAAACAAAGAGGTTGTCTTGAAGTTTTTTATCACGTGTAATATAGAAGACTAATTTGTAAGGTTGTCTAGATGTATCGGGGTAATTGCTACATCGGTCGTTTTAACTTGTAAGGTTTTTAAATTTGTACATTCTACGTAAACGTGTGTGCAGTTTAGTATATTCTTGCTAAACAGGAGTTTAGTTTTGAGAGTAGAGTTAAACTGGCGTTTAGTTTTTGCAAATTCAACTAAATAGACCAGGGTTGAGCAAGGACATGTAAATATGTGTATTTTTTTATAGCTCAAAGTCTCGTTATAAGTAAAAAAACTATGGGTTGAACAATGAGTTTTCGTAGTTGTGAGATTTTTCTTGAGGGGATTGGGTTGCAGTCCCGACAAAGAAACAGATAGATTGTCCCGATTAAAATAACAAGTATCATTTGAAACAGGATCTTGGCGTTAAAAAAAAAGAAAGAAAATTAGTAGACATTTAACTCCCACGCTTTACTATATAAACGTCTTATAGCATAGCTTAATTTAATACTAGAAACTCATATAGTCACATTTTTTTATAGAAAGCTCATATGTTCAATCAATGCTAAAAATAAAGTTTTTTTTTTTTTAAATTAATCATTGTCTCGTGCAAGTTATGCATATAAAATTATTCAGGGGCTTAAATACTCCGTATTCCTACTTAAAGGAGGTTTGGCTTCTTTTATCCTTTATTCAAACTAAACATGCAAAAAGGGTCAATATTTTTGGTCCACTTGCCAGAATTCATTGTATTAGATTTTTCATTTAATGAATCTATGATGCGTCTCCTTTTGCTTTTATGTTTAATTAAGATACTAAATCACTAAATCAATATATTATTTGACATGTTTATATTTCAAGCTTAAACTCGAATTTACTCGTTCTATGTTAACTTACTAAAACTTATTTATAAATTATTACTCATTCTAAGCTAATTTATTAAAACTTATTTTTAAATTATTAGTAATACCTTATATCACATACACACAAATAAGCAAACACACAAAGACATAATAATCGGTTATAATTAACAAAATTGGTTGAAAACCATTTTCACACATATACACGTATCAACACAAACTAGGCAACATTAACCTCGTTTACAAACACAAATCATAATGGTAATTTTATTAGTTTATTTTTCATACTTTTATTTAAAATAACCACGCTAATAAACTAATAATTGATTCTCACACTATTTTTATCCAAATTAGCATAGATTCAACCCAAACTGCGAAATCATTTTTACTCAAATTCATAACGATCAAAAGTTTGGGAAAAATTGTAGTTGCCGAAATTGGAACCCGATTTGGCTAACCGATGACGGTATTGCCGATCTAGCCAAAGTATCCAAGGTCCCTTGCCATGGGTTCCCCAATATCCTTAATTATCTTGTTTCTGGATCGTTGGGTTGACAGTTGACTGACTTGTAAGGTCCAATTAACTCGACAATGAGGGGTCTATTTTTGTCTCAGAAAGAGGGGTTGTGTGGGCCCATCTTTAAATATTTGTCTACTAGAATACCTTTTGTGCTTCTTGAATAGTTTCTTGGACCGTTCATACTTCATACTTCATAATAGTCAAACACACATCTACTATGGTTCTATTACTTGATACTGAATTACTGATTTTTTTCCATATCTAGTTAACTGAAATACACACTTTCTTTAAAGGCAAAATTTGAATAATGTCATTTTACTATTTTTATTATTTCATCATAACAATAGCACCTGCATGATAATCATAAAGTTACACTTAGTTTCCAGTAGAATTTACTTACAAGAAAGATACCTCTAAACGCTTCGCTCATAAATTTCTTTCAAAGTGATATCAAATGGAATTATGTGTAAATATATAGTTATTATGCAAGTGGAATTCTTATATGTAACAAAAGTGAAATTTAGCTCTACAATTATCGACCAATAAAATATACTTTGGATTATGAATATTAATTTGTTTTTCTTTGAAACAACACGTAACTTTTTCATGTGTCTTATAAATAACTGTTATATAACTTTTCGGGAAAAACTAGCAATTCCTAATATATAACTATATTAAAGTTAAGGTTAAACTTGAAGTGAAAGCATTGGAAATTTATACTGTGGATTCTAAAGAATCGTAAATCTATAATAATTATTGAAAAATGTTTAAATATAAAATGTATTTTTACTACAAAGTGTGAGAATACACAATTAGTCACAAAAAGTCACAAAAAAATTATATCTCACAATCTAAATTGAATTTCAAAAAAAGTAATTCCGAATTTTTGTTCCCCTAGCCGCCATCACTAAGAAAAAAATAAACGAAAAAAATAAACAAAAAAATTAACGTTTTTTATTGTGTCATTTATGAAAGACACAATGACGTCATTGTGCCATTATGAAAGACACAATGATGTCATTGTATTATTATGAAAGACACAATGACGTCATTGTGTTATAAAAGACAAACACTACAAGGAACAAGCGCATTAGCGGCGACAACTGTCGCCGCAATTGACCCCGTCTGTCGCCGTTATTAGTATTAGCGGCGACATGTCGCCGCAAATGAGTCGCCGCTAATGATTCGTCGCTATTGTGGAAAATATCGCCGCTAATGGGTCGCCGCTATTGATGT
>BJCN01221020.1:0-25502 GCA_018326445.1 Flaveria brownii
GTTAGCCAAAGGGGCCGCTGTAACCCTAGGCGGGGTCATCTCCATCACCACGATTTCATCCACTACAGTTGCATTATTCACACACCACAAAAAGGTAAATACTCAAACACCCAGCACCCTCTTGTTTCTTGATTTCTTGATTTAACATCTGTAGTGATTCAATAGAGGAAATCAAGAAGAAAGATTCAATTTTTACAAGAATTAGTGTTGTACAATTGTGCTATGTAGTTGTAGGGCTTTAGATTTTAGGGTGCCCCTCTGTGCTTCTTATGATTGGATTTGTTACTTATGCAAGTGTATAACATATGATATCGGTAAAGGGGTTACATTTAGCATAAAGCCATAAACTTTGATTTTGTACATTGGTGCAGGGTCAAATTGGATCATCATCATCATCATATATGAATAAAAAGAATGCAAGTTCATGTGATGTATGTAGAGGGAAAGGGTTTTACATGTGTAAATTATGCAAAGGGAATGCTACAATTGAGTGGTCTCCATTGTATGATCCTGTGTTCATTAACCCATGTCTTTGCCCTACTTGTGATGGACATAGGTATATTGATTTTCATCTTTAAAGACTCCATTAATATTTCTGTAGCTCCATTGATATTTGACTTTTGAGGGGTCAAATAAATTGTAGTTAATCTTCAAAATTGACAAGAGCAGTGCTCTTTGTATATAAGATATTGTACATTACGTTCTAAGCTTACAAAATATGTTTGATGGAAGCATTTGGAAATTAAAGGAGTAAATGAACTATGTTAAAAATTGATTTGGTTTGAAATATGATGGCTTTCTTCAAATTAGTCAAAGGTGACTAGAGTCTCAAGGCTTTTGCATTGTTAGCGCGTATTGCGGCTTTGACTACCTAGAGTAGGACTCACATTGGCAGGATGAAATGAATAGTATATATAAGGAAGAAAAAGGCAAATTAAATTGGATAATTGATGGTGAAATTGTTATTTTGACTTTAGGATTCAACGATGTCTTAACTGTTTGGGGAGTGGATTCATTCAACAAGCTAAAGGTATGTAATAAAGATTGGATTTATTTTATCGTTCATATATCCATTGTGTAGCTAAAAGAACTAGGTTTGACTTATAAGAGCATTGTTCAAATCTACCAATATGCTGACTTTTGTGATCAACTGAACAATTTTCATATTACTAAGTTCATTTGAATTCGTTAGAATATCAAGAAATTGAATCTTGCATTAATTTTATTATTGATATTATAGTCAAGAAAAGGTTGCCTTAAACTATTAATATCAGCTATGATATTATTTCTAGTCTCAAAGTAGCATGTTTGACACCAGAAGTCAAATTATACACTTTCCTCAATTCTATGGGTTGAGATTTAGTTTAATGCTTGATATTTCTTGCAGAAAATGACTAAATAGGTTCAAGCGAGGAGAATGGTATTTTTCGCGTTCTGTGGATGCTACAATTCTCGTATTTGGTTTTGATAGGGTTGCAAATGGGTTGAGTTTGAGTTTACTTGACAAGTTAGGGTTCTGGGCTCGATTGTATAGCCTAATAAGTGTTTTTACTTTCATCATAATAGAGTGTGATGAACATATTCAATAACAGAGTTTAAATAACTTGAAGATGACTCTAATTGAGCTTCACGTATTGAATAATATTGTAAAGAATGATAATAAAAGAGAGCAAGAGTGAATATAAAAATGAAAAACCGAACTACAACCATCCATTAAGAAGACAATAGTTTGGTTATGCTTTTTTTAATAGAGAAATTGCAAATATCATTTTTTAACTTGTAAAATTACCAATTTTCTTCAAACACAAGCTTTTAGGGAGCGTTTGGTTGGAAGGAATGAAATGGAATGGAATGGAATTGAGAAATTAGTATAATTTTCATGTAAAATTATGTTTGAATGAGTAATGAAATATAAAACCCAATAGAATGTTTCACCTCAAATTCCCTTGGTTGTGGGATTTCAAATTCTCTCTCTAGGTGGAAAGATTTTGAATCCCACATCCAAGAGAATTTGAGGTGAAACATTCCCTTGGATTTTACATTTTATTACCCACTCAAACATAATTTTACTTGAAAATTATACTAGTTTTTCAATTCCATTTCATTTCATTCCTTCCAACCAAACGCTCCCTTAATGTATAATATATGATGTTCTTCAAAAATAACTTAAGCTAATATGTAATTTTATAAGTTTATAAAGATAAGGTTACATAATACCTAGGACCACGGTATGTTGTGTGGTTGTTGCTATGTTTCATGTTCTTTTAGTATTCTCCCATATATTTCCAAGGGAAGTGAGGATAGTCCTAACTAATATAACATAACTAGTTTCTCGGGTCAAGTGGTCAAATCATGTGATGGGTAATTTTGGTCATTCCACCAATTTTATGTTAACCTCTATATGAATTTGTTTTAAGTAGAGATGAAGTGGGTAAATGATCAAAATCCTCATTACATGTCATCTTGTGACCTTCAAGTGGATTGAATACAAAAACCTGAAGAAATTGGCTTCGAACCTAACCATTGTCTCGCATGCTTGAAGATTACATACATAAAACTAGACAACTTGTAGCACTTATAGAGAAACACATGGTATTACAACAACAATTGTATAACATACTCACATGTAAATGAGACGTAATTACAATACATTTGAAAGAAAACTGAAAGGACTATCAATTAATCAAAGCGTCGAAAGAGAAACACAAGTGTGAACACAAGCATGTTTCATCATTCATATACACAACCCTTCTTGTGTAAGATCGTTTACTTGTACGTCAAGATTTTGTAATCTCATATAAAAGCACACAACTATTACCTCGAAATCCCTTTGATAAAAACTATTTCAGTTGTGATGGTGGTGAAAGCAAGACTTTTTGGTCAACCTCGTCACTTTCTAATGCTTCTTCATTGCTCAAATTTGACCCAGAATAACTCCTATCATCTTCTATAATTTATCAAAACAAATAAACAATCTTTTAAACTTAAATCACCATAAGTTAAATGTACTTTAAAAACATACCATATTCATAATATTCTGGAAGCTGTTTGACGGTAGTTGATTCAAGACTTTCAGGAAGCAGACAACTACATAAAGCACCTGAAATGATCGTTTAAAATATGTCACGTGTGATTTTATCGATAAAAGAAATATTGTTTAACCTCTTTACAAGTAAACAAGTCAAAAGTTAGCAACTTTGCTTACCTAGCTTCGCTAACCGATTTACCCACCCAGGAATCCTTTTGCAATTTAGCCTATGGGAAATATCATCTGTAAAATTATTGCAATTCTTGGAAATTAAGTGATATGTGTCCCCATGGTAATCAGAAGCGATGTTCTCGATAAACCTTCTAAATTCCGTAGCTGACATGTCTATATACCCGAGTGAAATCGAACATCTGTAGATAAAGCCCGGGCATGTTCTTGGTTCAACTTCGAATACTCCACTAATTGAATAGTCATGGGCCCCAAATGCGTATTCCATACCATACACTACACCAAGTTTTCGTCGATCATTGTTTTCACATATCACAGGTATAAACGAAAAAAATAAATAAAGGAAAACAAAATTTGGACAAACAAAAGAGAAAAATGACATTTGTGTGCAATAATCGTAGTAGATAAAGAGAATCACATGCAATAAACCAATGCATTTAGCATAGTATATATTAAACCCTAATATACACTCCGGTAAGACACACATATATATGTATATCTATACGTATATTATACATGTATATTTTTGGATTTCTTGATTACAAATTCAACAATTCATGAATCCATTGTTAAAAAAAATTCAAAATTGATTACATCGAATGATGAATTACCTTCAATTCCTGTATGAAAAATACCAAATCCAAACCAAATGCTGTAAGAATTCAAAGGTGTAAGATCATATACATTCAAGAACACCTCTTTATCCATCATTCCATCATTTGATGATAACTTATTATTGCCCTCCATTTTCAATTTCTTTTAAACAAAATTGAAAAGAAGAAGACAATTTTAACTTTTTAATCTGATGAAGAACAAAAAGGGGTTCAAGAAAGGGGAAAAAGATAATCTTTTTATTGAATAATAATATCTGCCGATGAAAAGGGGTTGTTTTTCCGGCCGCCGGAGTGAAAAAGATTGAAGCTTTTTCAGGTAATGTTTTGTGTTGGAGATCAAAAGAAGGAAGCCGGAGGATTATTTGCAGCTTCCTGAGTCAACTCGGACTCATGGGGGCATCTTATATATGGGTGATCTTTTTTTATGCTTTTGTATAAAAGGAAAGTTGGTTTTGATAGTAGCCATTGATCTTTATCACAATCTTTTGAACCGAAAATGATCATAGCTATCATCCAATTATACCATGTTACATCATTTGAATCCAAAATTACCCTAACATTATAAAAATAAAGTTTAATTATGAGGTGGTTGCGACTCAATCTCAGATTCTAGAACTCAATGTCTAACCTGATGGTAGTGCTTAATGTGGTTGCGGCGGTGTTCCCACCCAACCCTAAACTATCTGAAGCTGAAGACAGAGGGGACTCTGATCATGTTAAGGTATTTGAACCAAAGATTCAAAATAAATTTTCTATCCCTTTCACATGTTGCCCATTGAAATCAACTGCATGTTTGTTTGGTGGACTTGCGGATGGCCGAATGCACCAAGAAAACTCACTAACCTAGTGAATCGTGTTTTGAAATCAATCATACGCTCATCACCCTTCTGTCTAATATTAACATAATTTCAATGATACTCGATAAGATAAATAGCAATGAAGCACCACTCATGAAATAATTCTCGAAATTCCACTAAAGAAAGTATAGGTACCTATGCATTTCCTCCTCTAACTTCATAAGAAGTCCTATGATATACACGGCGTAGGTGTTAAAAAATTGTAATGAGATACGACATCAAGATTAAGAAAAACATATAAAAATAAAAATAAAAAATTGTATCTTTGTGCCCTAATTGAAAGATACACATACACATACATCTTCCCTCTTTCAGACGCTGTTTCTCTGTCTCCTTCAGTGCTTACAATCTCATCATCCAATGGGCAGCAGAGCTAACGGCACCACCGCCGCCGTCGCCCCCGTCGCCGCCCCCGTCAACGGCGGCGCCACCGTGGACAAAGGCGTTGATTTCGCCAACTATTTCTGCACATACGCCTTTCTTTACCACCAGAAAGAAATGCTCTCTGATCGTGTTCGAATGGACGCTTATTACAACTCTGTTTTCAACAACAAACACCACTTCACCGGAAAAGTGCGTACTTTCACTCTTTAAGTTTTAACCCATGATTATCTTTATGTTCGTTTATTAAGTTGTTCGTGATCGGGTTATTTGAGAGAAAGATTGCTTATTTTGGTGGTTGTTGTCGAGGTTTTGTGGTTTTTGAATGCAAGATTAGTATGGGGTGGTTAAAGATTGTAACTTTGTGATGTATTTGATTCTTTGGAATAGTGTGTTTGATGGAACCCTAGAACCCCAATTGATTCTTGAGCTTTTGGATGATGATATGCTTTAAAATTGTGTTGGAATTTTGACACTTTGGTTTAAAAAGCTCAAGGCACAAAGCACAAACTAGCTCGGTTCACTTACTTTATGCACAAGTGAAAAAATACTAGAAAGTGTGTCTTGACAACCAACACGTGTTTATTTTCTTGCGCCTGAGGCTGCGAGCTATTTGGTCGAGTAACGGGTCATGCATGGCAATGTTAAGACCCCAAGATCTATAAATGTAGTTTTTAAAAGAGTAAGAGACTTAGTTTTGCTATTAATACAGAGCTAGCAGCGTAGTTTGTTGCTTGTTTGCCTTATATTTGATGTAATAGACTTAATGAATTGTAGAAACTGAACTTTTAGAGATGACCGATGAATTTGTTTATATATTCTTTTATATCACATGCCTAGAGGATGTAGCTATAAATGAACTTTATATATAATTTATATAAGATATAAGATGTATACAACCTCAGGATTGCGTTTCATGCTGCTTTTACATATGTTTTTTTCCCTTTACCTAGTAGGCTTGCTGTTTAAAACCAAGCTTGGAACTTGAACTAATTTGGTTATTCCATGGAGAAGACTGTGTTGGATGTAGGAACAGGTAGTGGCATTTTAGCAATTTGGTCAGCTCAGGCAGGGGCAAAGAAGGTATATGCAGTTGAAGCTACTAAAATGGCGGAGCATGCGCGCGAGCTTGTGAAGGCGAATAACCTTCATGAGGTGGTTGAAGTTATTGAGGGTTCAATAGAAGATATAACTTTGCCTGAAAAAGGTTGGTATCAATACTACTGAATATTGAATTATCATCCTTTTTTTCTATTATCATATTGAAAGCTTAATGATTTATGAACAGTTGATGTGATAATTTCTGAGTGGATGGGATATTTTCTTCTTCGTGAATCTATGTTTGATTCTGTTATCTGTGCTCGCGATCGCTGGCTGAAACCATCTGGAGTTATGTAAGTACTTTCACACATTTTGCTATTTGTTACTTATTTTATAAGTTCTTAGATATTTCTATATCATAGATCACTTATTTTCATTAATGTTGGACTATGACCATCTTGAGTGAAAATGTTTAATCTTGTTTTCTCAAATTTATGTATTATTTTTTTTAATCTGTAGGTATCCAAGCCATGCTCGCATGTGGTTAGCGCCAATCAGATCAGGATTAGCGGATCATAAAATGAGTGATTACGAAGGAAGTATGGATGATTGGCATGGTTTTGTTTCAGAAACTAAATCTTATTATGGCGTTGATATGAGCGTTTTGACCAAACCATTTTCCGAAGAGCAAAAGAAGTACTATTTGCAGGTTGAAAACTTGTTTCTTGTCTTTCATCTGTTTAGTTATATAATTTTTAAAACGAAACCAGATATTTTCTTTTATTTTGGCATGCTTTTATAATTTTTAACATTCATTTAATGGTGTAGAGTTCTTTGTGGAACAACCTTCATCCCAATCAAGTAGTTGGAACATCTACTATTATAAAGGAGATTGATTGTTTAACCGTTACCGTTGAAGACATCCTTAAAGTTGAAGCTAGCATTTCATCAACAATTATCAAAGAGGACACAAGGCTATGTGGGTTCGGTGGCTGGTTTGATGTTCATTTTAAAGTAAGTTTTCGTATGACCACAAGTTTCAACAAGTCGTGGGGCCTAGTCAAACTGATTTCTATATTTTATAACTATGTTTTTATGATTATAGGGAAGGAAAGAGAATCCTGCCG
This sequence comes from Flaveria brownii, assembly GCA_018326445.1. Classification (NCBI taxonomy): domain Eukaryota; kingdom Viridiplantae; phylum Streptophyta; class Magnoliopsida; order Asterales; family Asteraceae; genus Flaveria; species Flaveria brownii. The sequence goes on from BJCN01221020.1 coordinate 7,238, forward strand.
AGTGCGAGGTTGAGTTGACTACGGCTCCTAGCGTAGATGATGGTACACATTGGGGTCAACAGGTTAGAAACTCTTAAGAAAAGATGATTATCCCTTTTGTATTAGTGGTTTCTATCTTGTTTTCTTGTGAAAGCTCTTATCTTTTTTTGGGGCACTATGTGCAGGTCTTTCTGTTGCATCCTCCTGTTCGTGTAACCGAAGGTAATGAGATTCTTGTTAATTTTTCAATGACCCGTTCTGAAGAAAATCATCGCTTAATGAATGTTGATCTTGATTATGAAATTAAGTCGTCGTCGGGCAATATGCTGCCACCTGTCAGAAACAAGTTTTATATAGAATGAAGCCGAACAAAACAACTAGTATTTTTGCAACATTTCAAAGGTAGGTTATGAGGTTATAGAACATTAAAGAGTTGAATTAATTTATGATGAGACATTTGCAGCAAATCAGCAAGAAAGTGTTTCATCTTTTCCCCACTGCTATTATTTCTTTTTCATGTAATTTATGTTGTATTGTTTTGGGTTTTTAGTTTTTGATGCTTTTGCTTCATGTAAACACCAGAATTAGTTGTCAACCTTAAATGTTAAAAATCTTCAAGAAAGCAATTATTTCTTTAGTTTTCCCTGTATATGGATGGGAAAAGAACCCAAATCCGAGAATACCCGAAACATTCGAGATGAGTATTCTAGTACGAGATAGGGATTGGTTTTAATCTTTTCTGCAGTATAGGATTTGGTGATACCCGGCCCAAATACCCGAAGCCATATATATGTTTACGCCAAACCACTAACGGTATAACTGAAATTTTTTGCTGTTTATATTCTCGTGTGACCAGTGTTTAGTAATTGATGCTTCAATATAGTAACTTCATTGTGTAAAACGTTTTCTTTTCTTTTGAGATGCTATTTATGTGTTATATGTCATGAGGCATGAGCTTTATCTTTTTTATTTACATCTTCATAAAGGTTAGTTTAGATATTTCTTAAAGTTTCATGGCGAATGTATGTTAAAATCACAACGGTTATTCTTTAAGGAACTAAGATATAAGAGGGTATGTTTGTTTTTTCACCATCTTCTAACTTTTAAATTTCTTTTGAATTATTATTTTAAATTTCTTTTGAATTATTATTTACTTTTACAAATTAAGTTTGATTTTACTTCACTTTGGTAAGAGTAATTATTTTTCTAAAAAACATCGGTTTACTTTTAAAAGTTTAATCAATTTTTTCAATTTTAGTTTAAGTCTCATTAGTAGTTTCAAGTGTTAAAAAAAATATAAAAAATTTAGGTTGAAATTGAAACACGTAATGGAACTTATAGATTGAAATTGATATTTTTAAACTTTTGAAAAAAAGTTTTTTTTTGTCAAAAATCTTAGGGAGCAAATCAAATTTAACTCTATTTTAATTTTCATAATTTATAAATCGAAGAACATAAATTTGAATTTTGTAAACGTTTACATCATTAGTCTGATATATATTCTCAAGTCTCAACCTATCGCCTTCTTGTAAATGTTGGGCTGGGACGACTTGTTACCTCGGGTCTACAAGATTTTACTACATGAACCGACTTATATCGCTAAAAAGTGCATCAATTTATAGCTTTATTCAAATGAAAGCATTTGTTAAAAACTAGTATAAATAGGTACTTTAACAGGTGGAGTTGGGAGAGGCATCAGGAAGGCTGCGGATTTGGTCAGTGATACTATGGTAGTCGTATTCAATTTAAGCGGCTGTACAAAAGGTGAAGTTTTAAGTGCACAAAACCAACAGTGACATACATCACAAATCTACATTTTTAATTACTTTAAATAAGTTAAATATATAAACAGGTTTAAACATGTATTTTAATAGATTAACAGATGTTTAACTTGTTAAGAAATAATTTTATCATGTATTAAACGTATCGATATGTTAATGATACGAAACATTTAGAAGTGAATGATTAGCCCGAAACCCAAAATGTTAATAAACCTTTACTTCGGCCCGATAAGAGTCTACAACCATTAGCCCAATACTCTTAGTTTCGACATTTTGAAGATTTGTTTGGTAATGCATTCAATAATTTAAATGCATTAAAGTATTGCACTAATTAAAATCAATTAATTATTAAATAGTGATCATTAGCTCAATTAGTTGAGATGATGTATACAAGACATTTAAATATGAGAAGTTCTTAAGTTCACGTCTCACTTTGAGCAAAATACTCAGAATTAAATGATTGAGTTTCTCTAGTTGTGAGTTTCCTGCTGATGCGGTTAGAGGATTATGCATTTGTCGTTAAAAAATACCTAAATAGTGAACAATTAACGACCTATCAATAAACATACTTTTGCAGTTTAGGTTCTGGTTCAAGAAAATGACTAAGCATGCTTAGGCACTTAGCAGTTTAACCAATCAAAAATTTAGGTGTTGTTTGGTTAACCTATTATAAACCAAATAGACAGAAATAAATAAAGTTTTGGTAGGAATAATGAGAGAGAAGTAAAAAGGCTCAAATAAACATGCGTAATTGATTAATTTGATCGATTACATAAATCATTATAAGAACCTATGATAAAATAAATTAGCCATGTATGCCATCTTATATGGGAGAAATAAATATATACAACTTTATCTTGAAAAATTAAATATATAATGATCAAAATTAAAAAGAAAAAAAATATGAATTTATACTTTAAATATTAGAAAGGAAACTCTCTTTCACCTAACATATATATTAATGAAAAGGAAAGCTGTGAGGCAAAAGGGGTTTGTTATTGCTGCTTTTGTCCCTCCCTTACTTGACAAAGATTTCCAAGTGTCATTCCCATTGACCCTCACTTTTCAAGTTGTGTAATTGATAAAAGGGACACTTCTAAGATGATAATATTATTTTGATTTTTTTTTGTCTTCTAAGTAAACTTTAAATTTCTATGTTTTGATCAATTTATGGATGAATAAGTCATTAGTTACACCTTTTCTTTTTGTTAAGAGATAACACATAAACTTAAAAAAATTATCAGAACAAATAAACTAAACGGGTTAAACAAATTAACATTAATAATGTAACATTACTATTATTTTATACGATAATACTTGATAAAACTATAATAAAAAAATAAAAAGCTTAATATATGTCAATGGGCTTAGATACGTTTATTTGTTATCCAAATAGTTTATTTTCTACTCTATTATTACGGTACAAAACTACTTACTATTAGATATATAAAAAAGGGTAAATAATACAAAAATTAATGTATTTCTCTATTTTATATAAAAAGAAAAATCTCCTAGCCTAGTTTTAAAACATATAAATTCCTTAAATTTGTTTAGAACACAATACACTTTCAAATTAATAATTAGTTTCGGTTACTAAAAAATTATTACATATTTGGAGACTATATAGGTGATTGTTTACATTGTAAATGTCATGTCATTTAGTTGGTGTTGGGGACCTTGTAAAATGTATAGTCTTAGATGACAAAAAAAGATTTCTACATTATCATATTATTTTCACTCTTGAACCTCACTGCATCATATTTTTTACTGGTTTAACATATAATAAAATATCTGAGCGTTTGTGGCACACATGGAGTCTATTATAAAGAAGTTTTGAAAATTTAAAAGGCAAAATGTAAATAATATTTTTTATATAAAATAAAAAAGATATTAACTTTTATAGCATTAATCATAGATGAATATTTTCAATTCCTACATATTTATATGGGGGCAGCCTATTAAAGACAAGTTATATATTTGTGTCGGGTTGAAACAAGTAGATCAATACATGCCCTCTTCCTATCTTTTTGATAGGATATATAATAAATAAATGACAAACAAACAATGTTGTCATGTAGCCACAAGAACATGTTATGTGTCGTCCATATCATCAAGAATGTCGTCTTCAATATATGAAAGAATGTCATTTGTACACGAATCAACATTTTTCTAAAATAATAATTTATGAGTTCTTGAAAACATATACTTAAAACAAAAAATTAAAAAATTGAGATGTTAATTAAAATAATAATTTATGAGTTCTTGAAAACATATACTTAAAACAAAAAAATTAAAGAATTGAGATGTTATACATGCATTAATGTTTGTTATGCAAAGAAGATAATAATGTAATCATCTTTGGATGATGAACGTTTTATTTCATCTCAATAAATAAGGATAATTAAAGTTAAGAGTCAGCTTAATTAGTCATCATCCTAGAATTAGGATATAACTTTGTTAATTATGAGATTATCTTTCAATCTCTTCCTTTTAACTCTCTAGGCGAGCATAAAAGAAAGTACTAGCAAGAATAACGCTAACTACTAAACTAATATCATAAAGTGGTGAGAAATCATAATCGTGACAAGTAAGAGCATATAAAGAGACATGAATAAGGTAGCCGATAACCCAATACATAAAAGTACATATACAATCCCCTAACAACTCTTTATGCGAAGACTACTTTAATGCAAAACATAGGCTAAGCCACATAAAGGTCTCTAACATTTATCCGACGTCTCAAAAAACATATATTCCCAATCATGTTTTTAAAGAGATGCAAGTCTAACAAATCCTGTCTGATATGCTAATCTTTAGTTAGTTTGAGCCTACCACTAATCCTCCTCTACTCCGCTATGAAGGTTTCTACGGTTTTTACTGGCACAGTCATTTGCCTTCGCTTTACAATTGCAAACCATCTTAATTCCCCATCCATTATCTTATCTACCATACAATCCACCACTACCTTTACCCCTGAAAACTTTTATTCTTATGCGGTGAACCTCGTGTATCCACACATGCACATCAACATCTTCATCTCTACTAGCTTTATCTTTCATATGTCTGCTTGATAGCCCAACAATCAAATTCATGTAATTAACAATGTGATTTATATTGTGTTTTGGATTGTATCAGGTTATGTTAATGATTATACGAATTCTTATTCTCATTTTACAAGCAATTCAAATTTATATAGAATATTAATAGCAATTAGTGTACAATATCGAGCATAAATTCTTATTAAGAAAACATTTATTTATTTGAAAGACAACTTCCTTAAAAGTTGCAATAGCTTTTGTACTTGCAAACTTTGTTGAATGGAGTCTTAGGATGTAAAATTTGTTGTTTAGCACAATGTGGGAGACATCTCCAACATTTTATATTGTAAAAGCATGCTTAGGACAAAAGTCACAAGGTTAATTATTTAATAGGTTTGTTACTTTAAGCAAAATTTTATAATACTTACATATTTATAGTAACATATATTTTATATAAAACTAAACAAGTAAACCGACCATTACACATAAGATTAAGATACCGGTTATTATAAATCATGGGAACCACGTCAAATCTTATGTATTGATTGTACGCATCGATTACTGTAATTTATACATCAAATCATTTTTTAGCTGGCATGAATAAAAAACATTACACATAGAACTTGTCATATAACAACTAATATCAAGTATATAGTTAATAAAAATTTATATAGTTATATTACATCAAAGATGGAGAGATAGAAGTTTATAAGCACATTATATGTTTAATAATATATCATTAACTATAATTTTAAGCTGATCATAACTTATTCGGCCGATGTATTACTTGGATTTTTGGGTGTTGCAGGTGAAGTCTATTGTTTTAGTAAGTAATACTGTAGCTATTTATCAAAGGCAGATAAAACAATGAAGAAGAATCTAAGTTTATGAGTTTTTTCATCATACTTAGTTAGATAGATTATAAGTAAACATTATAATTTAAATTTAAACTTACAACAGTGAATAACTTTTTCTAATAATTTAAGTTAGTTATGAGTTATGAAATGATAGCATAACTTTAAACTTTGAGTTGCAAATATATACAAAAAATACATATAATATTGCCTTAGATCTACAATAGTTTTGTCTTGTTCTCAAATAGAGAGGAAATAACACTCTGTTTTCCTGAATTTTGGGAGCACAACTCAACTTAAAAGGCACCATTTTCCGTATCCTATGCCTTAAAATTTGATTAAGAAATAACTTTAGGTTTTTTCTTATATTATTGGTAAATAAAATACTCAATAATTACCAAAACTAAAGAATATCCTTAACTAATATTCTAAAATTAAACCAAATGATCCAAGGAAAAAAAGAAATGGAGCGTTTAAATATGCATTATAAGTCAACTAGTACTATATGAAATACAGATGTTAAAATAAAAGAACCATCCATACAGAACAGAACGTATTTACAAAAAGTGATGTTAGAATTGAACAAAATTTACATCACGTGCATATTTGGGGTGGTTAAATATATCTAACTAGCTAGTTACATGTCCATACCTAAACACTAATACAAATTACATGGCACTTTATACTTGAGAGGGGCCATTATATATAACTTGGTGAAATAGTGGGGTAGAAATGAAAATAATATTAATCACTATTTAATCCCTAATCTTTTGTTTTTATGATTATTTTAATATTTTTTCTTTTCTTTTCTTTTCTTTTCACTTTGGGGTCTCTTTCTTGCTAGAATCCGACCCAAAATGCTTGAAAATAATTGGTGCACCGTATTGCGGATGAAGCAACATAAGAACAGCAGGCGCATGCTGATACTTCGGCGACAACTCAAACGAGAATCTTTGTAATAACATCGCAATCGTCAATTTCGCTTGTAAAATTGCAAGATTCTGACCAATGCACGTGCGCACACCAAGCCCAAAAGGAAAGAACGCCATAGGATGTTTAGCTGCACGCGCCACTCCATTCGAGAACCTACTTGGGTTAAACTCATTAGCGTCACTACCCCATATGTTTTGATCATGATGAATTGCCAAGATTGGAATGAGAAGCTCGGTGCCACGTGGGATCCTGTACCCTCCTAATTCCACATCAGCTTTAGCTCGCCTAATCGATGCCACAATAGGAGGGTACAGTCTCAACGACTCGTTAAGTATCATCGTTAGCTGCATATATAAACAATATCAAATTATCAACTAAAACCCACTTTAAATCATCATAATTAGCTTGATTAATTAACAAATAACCATAATAAACTACCGTTTTAAGCTTGGAGACACACTCTTTGGTGGGGATGTCACGTGATCCAAACACATTAAGCACCTCATCACGTGCCATCACCTGCCACTGTGGATGCATTGCTAGCAATACGGTGGTCCACGTCAGCAAATTGGCCGTAGTTTGTTCTCCGGCGAAGAAGAAACTCTTGCACTCCTCCGCAATGTCACGTGCGGTGATCGCCGGTGATGATTCTTTCTTACTTGCTTCAATCATAAGCCCAAGTAAATCCTTTGGCCCATTAATAATATCCACGTCATCCCATCTTTTTCTTCTCTCAATTACTCTCATCAAGATTTTCTTGATTTCCCTTTGTAATTTCCAAGATTCTATATTCCTTTTTGTGGGTAAAAACCTAAAAAAACACAAAAAATGTAACTTATAGTTTTCATTGAGAAAAATATATCGTTACTACTAGAACAATGAGTATTAAAGGCTGATATAAATATTGTAAATCAGTTGCAAATGCCCTTTTAAGATTAAGTTTTGATAATCACGGATGGTTTTTTGTAAGTTTTAAAGTTTTGGTTGTTAATACTCAGTTTTGTAGTAGTGATGACTGATTGATAGAATGTGATGGTAAGATATATGACTTTGTATTAAGAAAAATGTGTAACCAGCTAGGCTAGTCCAGTTGGCCACCTCAATGAGGGATAAGGATCTAGTGGCCATAGGTCACGGGTTCTATCCTGAGGGGGGAGGGTTTACCCACAATATGTGGGGTTCCCGCCCAGGATGGACTAGGATGGTCGTAGGGGGCTCTGTAGCGTGGGCCCGGTTAAGACAACATAGTCTACACCTCCTGACATACGCGACCTGTGATTCACGCCTTTCAAAAAAAATTAAGAAAAATGTGTAGGGTTCTATTTTGGGACGCGTACCTATAACCTGGAATGGGAATTTCTTTAAATGCTTCGGAAGTTAAGACCATTTGTCGAGCTTGTAATTGAAAAACACGCTTTCCATCTATGTAACTGTTACCAAAAACGGTCCTAGTCATTGTATCCCTGGTTAGGTTTTGGTACCATTGTGACACTTCGATTTCCACCTCCCCAAACTTCGACATGCCTAACCATTTGTCTAGCATTTTCATCATGTTGCCCGCTGCTACGGGTACCAATAACTATAAAAATAGGTAAGAAATTAAATAATTTAAATATTAGACTAATAATTTGTAACATTGGGAGGTAGGAAATGTTACTTTTAGATTATCCATGTGGAATGTGGGGGTAATGATTTTTCTATGGTATGCCCATTTTTCACCTTTGAGACTAAGGAGACCATCACCTTCAAGTTGTTTGATAAGAGGGTGAGCTTCACTTTTTTCATACAATTCCGGTTTCAAACAAAAGACTTCTCGAATGAGATCGGGATCAGGAAGCGTGAGACGTGCCATTGGTCCAAACCATATAAGAAATGTGGGACCTACAGTAAATACGATGACAAAATACATAACATAACATAACATACCCAGTAATTCCCACTCAAGAGCAGGGACGATGACAAAATACATATGAATAATATATGTGTGGGTGAACGCATTAAAATAATGTGGCAAAATTGCATGAAATGATCATATAGGAATCAAAGAAAATTCTCAAAAGAAGTATAAGGACAAAGAAATATTATAATTAAGTAAATTTTATATTTTTGTAAACAATGATATTTATAAACAATGATGATGAATTGATGATGCTATTGATGTTGATGATGATGATATTTGAATAGTGATTGTGCATGATTTGAAACAACCCTTTACATCACAAGCCATATATGTATGGACATAGTTTGAATACCACAATTAATTAGCATTGATTCATGAGGGTTATACATGCATCTATATGCATCCATGTGCTATATACAAGATCATATATACCATTAATATGGACTACAAAAATAAAGATAAAAACACAAGAAATAACAAAAACCCATATCAAAAAGATAAGCAGAAAGAGAATAAATCATAAATTCATCCAAAGAAACAAGATGGCTACTACATAAACAATTCATAATCATTGGATGTCATTAAATCAAGAACGCATATTCAGATAACTATGATGATACTTTAAAGATCACAAACAAGCTATAGATTTTGTTCTAATGATGATAGGAAGTGAGAATTCTAAAAGGTATACATATATACATCCACGTGCTATATGTATATATACATATATATGGTCATATATATATACCATTTTAAACAACAAATCCAAAGAGAAAAACACAAGAAATGACAGAAACCCATATCAGAAAGATGAACAAGAGAATAAATCACAAAACTTATCCAATAAACAAAAAAGATGATACATACGCAAACTATTCATGATTGATCATTTGGGAATTGAAGACATCAAATCAAGAATCCTGGACTTCACCCATATCATCAGTTTGAATCTCATCTTTTTTCAGTCAACATAATCATGATGATATTTTAAAGATCATATACAAGAAACAAAACTGTTAACACACAAACTAGCTATATGTTCATGATCATGGAAAAAGAAAGCATCAAATCAAGAACCCATATTTAGATCATCATGATCATCAGTTCGAATCTGCATCTTCTCATTTAACATATATAATCATGATGATACTTTAAAGTTCACAAACAAGAAACAAGACTTTTTATACACAACCTAGCTATACTAGTTATTCATGATCATGGGAATTGAAAGCATCAAATCAAGAACCTTGAACCCATATTCAGATCAAGAACATGATCATCAGTTTGAATCTCATCTTCTCAGTTGACATGATTAATTATGATGATACTTTAAAGATGATAAACAAAAAGATGAAAAGATACCATAAATCTTGTTCCAATGGTGGTAGAAAGAGAGAACTCTAGGGAGTATATTGTGAGAGAAAGGCATAGGCATAGGCTGTGAAGAAGCTTTCACCATTAAGCTCATAATCTCTTTGGCATTACCAGTAAAGAAACAATATGGAGGTCCCTTTATGCCTTGTTTCCCAAAATGCCCTTCAATCTTCTTTGGTTTCAACCATAACACCTTCATAACAAACACTAATAATACTATCAATAATATCATTAACACCATCATCATCTCTCCTTTCATCCCTCTCTCTCTCTCTCTCTCTAAAATGCTTGTCTTTTGGGGCTTTTATGCAGCAGCTTTTGTCTTTAATGTTACTAAGTCATCCCTCAACTATTCTGCATCTTACACTTTTAGTCCCTGTCATTCTACTTTGTTAAACAAATACCAACTTAAGAACAAATTATGTTTGTAAATATCAATAATTAACCAACTATTAGACACTAGACGTGTATTATTATGTATATACACGTGGCATTAGTCGATTGGATGTTTATATCGTCATATAGAGACGCGAGGACTCTCAATTTGGATGTATCTAAACAAGTTGTAAAATTTGAAAACATCATAAAAATGTAATTATTTGAAATACATGAAATTTGAAGGAATTGAAACCTCTTTTGTGTTTCTTTTTATAGCCAAACATTTTATGGAGTAATGGACCAAAATGTTAAAAGAATTTCTAGGTGAGACTAAAAGTCTTAAAAGTGTAGTAATTAAAAGTACATATGCCATTTTTGTAACTCACGGTATATTTTCCTAGGGTTTATGGCGCTTCTCATGATCTTTGGTTTTTTCCACTTTTAATGCTATCAAAATTGTCGGTTTCAAAAGTTTTCATTAGTAAGGATGGAAAACATGTTGGGTAAAAGATATCAAAACATGTTCTTTCACGATAAAATCAAGAGTTCAAAACACATAAGGTTTATCATCATATCATGATTATTGGTTGATAATTGACGGTTAAAATACAATATTTAAGCAAAAATACAAACTTTTTCAAATAATAAAATGGCATACTTGTACTAGAAATATTCATGATCAGGTACGTAAACTAATTAAATGGTCATTGATCACTTTGGATTTATAATTTCAACCTTTGAAACATTAATTATAAAAGTATTAGATGCTTTCACAAAGACTGATCTATAAATTTTTTTTACAACTTTCCTTTCTTTGTATATATAAAAGGAGACGGTGACATTGAGAGTCAAGAGGGTCTGTTGACCGTGTGAGTTTGCTAAAATACTTTAATGTAAAGGTTAATTTTAAAGGAAAACTATTTTGGACGTCAAATTGTGTGTTATAAAGTGAACTTTATTTTGACCTGACTAAAAAGTGTCTTGATTCGGCCATTTATGATATCTAACTTAATGGATGATAACATTTAAAAGATATTATGGATGTGCTACGTAAGACTTGACCAAACCGTTAAGATCCATGGATGATTATTTACGCAAAGTCCTAATCAAAATATGCATTTAAATCTCCAACAATTAACACTTATATATGATCATAAATGCTAAAGAGACATGACAATGACGTACTGAAATATGTTTCCCTATACTATGTTAATAATACATATTATCTATTTTCAAAGGTTATATATCTACTAATAACTTGATCTATAATTAAGTGCAAAATAATTCCCTTTTGTTATATTTATGTTATATTTTTTATATGATAATAATTTATGTATAAATGTATGACTATATTCGTATATGAGAGTAGTTTTTAATTCCATAGCCTATAAACACGCAAACAAATTCCACTTATATATCAACTTCATGTTTGCGTATCGATACGCAAACATGTTAGAGATATCTTAATATTTACATAACATTTCAATTTTAAAGAAAATAAAGTACGTAGATACGTAAAAAAGCTTTAATACGTATAAAAATCATATTTAAATAAAAAAAGGTATGTTGGTCGTGTTTGTGTATTCTAAAACATCTATGATGATACACAAAGATAAACTAGATATATACATGCAATAGTTTAATGCATTCTATAACTATGAAGAAAAAATCATCAAAGATGTCAAAAAAGAGCTTTTATAAAGAGTCTCCATTTGTTTTTCGTAAGGAGCCGTTTGGTAGCATCTGAATCACTCTTAATGATTCAGATATCTGAATAGTTTAATATTTAGTGGTTCAGACTGTTTGTTTTACGGACAAATGTCTGAATGGTTTAGACATTTGCCTTAGAATGGTTAAGCATTATACTAATGCTGAATGGTTAAGAGATCTAATGCTAAATGGTTAAGTCCTCTTATCTGAATTAGTCAGATATTTGCATTTTATTAGTTAAACGATATACTAGCTCTTAATGGTTCAGACCTCTTAATGGTTTAGCACTTAATGCTTTATACTTCTTATTATTTCCACTTAATCATTCAAAAAGTACCAAACTCATTCTGACAAATACAATGTATAATTATATTTAATAATAGTTATTTTCTTAGTTATATTCAGCTTTTATATGTATGAACACTAGCTACTAGTACTATGACTACTAAAATCATAATACTTTATTTTACCCTAGTAGAAAGAAAGGGTAAAAAAGTACTTCATTGTACCTGCTTATTATGTTTATGGAAGTGATTAATCATAGAAACTCACATTCATTACAAACGTTTGTTGATCTAGGCATCTAGCTTTGTACTATTAAACAATTACACACACATATATGTATACTATATATATAAATATTCTTCCCATATAAACATACTAGTAGGAAGGTTATCAAACATCTAGCACTCTGACATGATACTATAGAGTTTTATAATAAGTACTTAATATTTTATAACTATGAAAACATCTGATTATTTATTTTAAATCCACAAGTACAATTAGATACAATGCAACCGAATTAGGTGTGCGCACATCCAAATATTAATGCAATCAAAATAATAAAGAGTATTTAGTTCTTATTGGGTTGTGAATATATATGTGTAGATATTCAGAAGATAATAGTTAGATGAAAAGAAAAAAAAGGCATTCCTTTAGTTTTGGCAATGAAGGAGACAAGGTGATAGTACTCTAGATCTACAAAGTTGACAGAAATAATTATCTAATACCTAAATCATTCACAACTAAAATCCTTCATTTGGCTTCTAATTATATAATAATAATAATAATATTACTACTACTACTACTATTATTATTATTATTATTATTATTATTATTATTATTATTATTATTATTATTATTATTATTATATAAATCCTCACTTTATATATAAAAATACTTTTTCACTTAACTAAATTTACATTAATCAATAATATAATTATTGATGAGGGGTTAGTATAAAGAGGGTTGTGAATGTTGCTCTTAAATTTATGCACATGGGAACAAGGGTGTCTATTTGAGAGCTCCTTTGCCTTGTGTAGGGAAAGATGCTTGGGTGCACCCAAACAATGACTACCCCACACAAGGGCAACTACCCTCTAATATTGGTCTAATACTACCAAGACATGTTTGGGATATGTGCCCTTCATTCCTCCCACACTCTATTTTTCATAAATCTATATTTTTATAATGGTAAATCTTGTTTTTGATTATTTACAAATAAACAAAAAGTTGTACAAATCTAGAAAGTATGAGACAATCAATCTATTGGAACACTATATGACAACCAAAAAGCAACTTGTTTGAAAACAATTTAACATTCCTATCGAAAATAATAAGGAAAATTTTATAATACGGACTTGATTCGTAGAATTTTCTTAATGAAGTTAAAAATCTTATTTGGTCGGAAAAATGAAAAGAATCTAAATTTATATTTCACTAGAAAGAAGTAGTAAATTAGCCTAATTTTATTAAATGGCTAAATTAAATTTACCGGATTGATGGTATTATTAAGTTTTGTAATTATAGGTAACCTGACCATGTCTGTTTCTCCATGTTATAGAACACGACTCGTTTCAACTTGATAGTACATGGTTATGCCCCGGGCTCCATCTCCCTATCATGATGTTTTGTTGGCTTTAAAGCAAGTGACATATGTTCTACCGCTATAGAGACAAAGAAAAAAGCGTTAGAGGAGATATGATGACTATGATCTAAGGGAACCCGTTTTGTACCCAAGCCAAAGTAAGATATGGGCCGGAGATGAGCACGTTTGACTCCAAGCAGCATGTCATCTTATTACTTGTGCTAGCGGGATTCATGCATAAGATGGAAATACAAGAGATCGACATGTGAACACAAGTACATCTTGTTACTTGTGCTAGGAGGATTCATGCATAAGATGGACATACAAGAGACATATGAACACAAGTAAAAATACATACAAGGGAAATATAACACCAACATATACGTATAATAACAAGAATAAACATCAATGGTAGTGTATCTTATCCGATTTGAATGTATCTAACTTTGCCGAATACAATTCTGATTACAAATTATTTTTCTTCCGGTTATATAATCCCACCTCTTGCTGTTTATTGTTGAACATGCAAAACATAATTAATGACTAGTAGTTAAGCGGAAACTACAATGACGAAAATAATAATCTACCAATCATTCTTACAAAGCCGTCATGTCTCTCATTTAGAAAGAAATAAGAATTTGTATCTTGTACTATGATAACCTAGTGAAACTAAAATTGTGAAATGATCAAAATAATAAAATCTAGTAAATAAATCGAAGTATTAAGTGTCGTATATAAATTATTATTTTTGTTATCTAACAGTTATATGAATAATTAAAACATGATATATGCGTGAAATCTTTATACTATAATAAAAAAGTAACTTGAAGTGCCACGTGCCAGCACCACAACCATCCTCATCAAAATTCCCCCCCCCCCTCTCTCATCTTAAATAATTACCTTAATTGCTAATAATATTATTTAGTATTCTTTTACATTAATAAATTAAAAAAGAGATCTACTTATTAATGTTATTTCTAAATAAATAATTTTAATATAAAATTATAAAATTTTCTAAAGCATAAAACTTTTTTAAAAATATGAAATATTTTAAAAGTCGTATTTTTAAAAATTCATCCCAGACCCTGCTCCTCAGCGGGAGACACTGGGTATGTTTGTTTGTTTGTTTGTTTGTTTATTTTTAAAAATTCAATTATTCAAAACCAAAAATAATTAATATGACAGATATAATAAAAAAAATTTAAAAATAACATTTTTATACAGTTTGTTTTAGAATAAAATGTTTATTTTTTTTGAAAAAAAAAATTAAAAACTAAATTTTAAAAGGTTGATATCACTGTTTTATTAGTAATAGTCATTTCTCATATATAATTTTAGTCATATCATATCTTATAATATTATTTTATAATTAATAAATTTTATTATTTTAATATTTTATTTATTTAACCCGTGTAATACACGGGTTTACTAAAGTTAGTATAGTATATTAGTAATTACCTAAGAAATAGGTTGGTGTTAACTGGAGTGGAATTTGGGGTTTTCTTGAACGGATTTGGTGCTTTTGCCCTGAATTTAGCATTTGATTTAGCTAAAAAAAATAAAAATTACCTAAGAAATCATTTAATAAAAACATATATGAAATGAAATAAACATAATGTCAGTGCTTTTACTTATTCAGTCATTTCAGGTTTGCACTACTTTTGTTTGTACTACAATGATTTGATATATTAATACCAGTGAATATAATTTTTCAGTTTTATTGTTATTATTTTACAGATTTCAGTATGTGTGTGAAAATCAGAATTTGCCAATTCACTGCGCTGCTTCACTTGATGGAACTTGTTAGCATGCATGCAAACAAAAATTTCTAACATGAAATTTCTATATTTTTATATACTCATAGAAAACTTCAAATTTTCTTCATATTTTTCATATTTAAGGCAGAGCTGAGTCGCTTGTAATTTAGTTCCATAAAAGTCGAATCGAAGGAATCTTTAATGAGCTCAAATCAAGCTCGACCTCAGATTGAAGCTGATTTAATAAGTAATTCACATTAGATTTTCATAATCCAAGTTTGATTAAATTTATGAGTATAATAACAGTCTTATTATTGTATTAATAATTTGTGGGTGACTGTCCTTGCCCGATCTTCTTAGGGGATCAAAAATTTTAATTTTTTAAAATATTATATGTGCATGTATGTTTTTATTAAAAAAAAACTATATGCCATTCACAAAACACAATAACAATTTAATTATTTTAGCTTATTAATCCTTATGACCTATAACATTTTAATTAGTTTTGTATCGATCCTACTATTTACCCAATTTATACACATTCCCAAAATGTTAAAAGAGCCTCACTAATATCTTAAGTAAGCAAAAAAAAAAAAAAAATTAGATTATTTTATTAAAATGGTTTTCTTAATTGGCATAGCAATTATTGTTATGTTATAAACTTTTTATATACGGGTCATTAATTTTATATTATAGGTTTTATTTTTTTACTCTTTCAGGTCTTAAACTTTTTTAAGGATTTTCATAAACTGTCCTGACAAGATCAAGCTTGTAATATTACAAACAAGTCCCCCTGAAGCTTTAAGTTACCAAACTAAAGAATCACCAAAGACAAGCTCAAAACGATTAAGTTACACATTATAATTTACCATGTTGTGGTCAGAATATTATATTTGGTAAAGTCAATGTTGTCTGGGGTGTTGATCGGTTTATTAGAGCATTCACAACCCATGCCTTATAATTATGTGAGTGTGAGTCCTTAAATTATATGGGATAGTTTTGAGTAGTTGTGAGTGGAGTAGAGAAAAAATGTTATTGTTCATCTGTAAATTTAAAGATTCACTGTTCAACCTTTATAAATTTTTTAATATTTTTAAAAGTGGTTGTGAGTGAAGGAGAGAAAAAATGTAATGAAAAAGGTATAAAAATATATTATTTAATTGAAAGAAGAGAGAAGAAATAGTGATTTTTAGTGTAATTATATAGATAAAGATAAGAAATGTGATGTGAATGCTCTTAGGTTTGCTCGGTTCGGTTTTTTTGGTTTTGACATTCTTTTAGGCATAATCGAAAACCGAACCAACGATATGTCTAACCGAACAAAATTGAATTCAGGTTCAGTTTCTGTTAAAAACCGAAGTCAATTGAACAAACCGATTCACCCATTGTTTTTTCATTTCAAATGTTATCGAACTTAAATTGCTTGTATCAAAATAATCCTTAATAAAAAAATCCTAAAAATATATACAAAATAATTAAACTCTTGAAAGTTAAGAATTTTGTTTTCTAATGATACAACTAGTAGACTTTGACTATTTGAAAGTTGAGATTTGAGATTAAGTTTTTATATTTAAGGCTGGGCTAGCATATAAAAATTTAGCTATCGATTTTAAATAAAACCACTTAAAAAGTTTGAAGCTTGGGTAGTTGGGATAAACTTACAATTACAAAAAAATATATATGTAATAAATTATAAAATATCAAATTTGATTAACTGAATAACCAAACAAACCGAATTCAAAATTATATATAACCAATAACCGAACCAAATTCATAATTCAATTGGGTTTTTTTCGTTTACGAATATGGGTTGGTTTTAAGTTTTTAGACTTTTTTTTTCACAACCCGAATCTTATCTTTCTACTCTAATAAAAGGGTATCTATGAGGGACACATGACTACACTCAGGGTCGGTCCCGAGAGTCCTTAAAAAATTTTGAGCCCTAAACGAGTAGAAAAAAATGGGCCCCTATAATATAAAAGCAATAATTCATATGTAGAAAATCTATAATACAACAATAATTGTTATACTAATAAATAAAGTTTTATAGCAAAATAATCTAACTTACTTACTTAAGCGAATCGTTAGACTCTCCTACCGTTTGAAATAAGTTTAGACTTGATATATGGTAGTGGACTAAATTAATTAAAATGTTAATAGGCCCTAAGTTTCAATGGTCAAAATAATTAATTTGCTATTGGGTTTGTTAATTAGTTTGTTAATAACCTATAATTATTTTCATATATATATATATATAATATATATATATATATACATATATAATATAAATTTTTCTAAAAAGTTTCGAACCCCTAAGGAGATTTGGCTCTGGGCGATCGCCCACCCCGCCCCCCCTCAACCTCCTATGGCTACACCATATTCACCTTCATCAATTTTTTCTTGTTTCTCTCTCTTATTTAATAATCACATTAATTACTAATAATATTATTTAATTTTTTTTATATTAAAATAGTTTTTTAATAAATTAAGAAAGAAATCTTTACTAATGTTATTTATAATAGAATATTTTTTCATAAAATTAGAATTTTTTTAGAATATTAAACTTTTTAAAAATACAAAATATTTTATAATTGATGTTCTTAAAAAGTAAAATAATATAAATTAAAAATACTTAAAATTGAGAGTTATGATAAGAAAGTTTTTAAGTATGATATTTTTTAAACGTTTGTTTTA